>JAEQML010059001.1:0-29254 GCA_016904865.1 Pissodes strobi
ACAACATGCTTGAGAGTGAAGACTGGCAATTTCTTGGCCCTGATATGAGGGATAGGAGGGAGGAATGGTGTAACAGCTTTATGGACAAGTTTATCAGTATGCGTGACATGACGTTTCCACATACTAAATAATAATCGAAGAGTGGTCAGAGACAGGATAGGCTCGGACATTGATCCTAACATGTTAAACAATTTTTTTATTGGTATTGCTGGTGAATTGATATCAGCATTACCGCAAGCTGCTGTCTCTTTTGAGCGATATTTTGAAGGCGTGAAATGGAATGATTTGCTTACCTTTCGTCTTCGTAATGTAACTTTTAATGAGGCTAGAGCTGCAACTGATGGATTAAAGAAGAACCACAGTAAAGATTTCTATGATCTGAATATATTGTTAATAATATCGCTAAAAATTTTTCTAATTAGCCCTTTGACAAATTTGTATAATAAATACATTGAGGAGGCCACATACCCTCACCTATTTAAAATAAGTAAAACGGTTCCAGTATTTAAAAGTGGAGACCCTACCTCTCCTAACAATTATAGGCCGATATCGCTAATACCTGTTTTGTCAAAATTATTTGAAGCCCTGCTCTGTAAACAGCTGTGTGATTACTTGGAGTCGAATGACTTGCTGTCCGGCGATCAATTTGGTTTTAGAAAGGGTAGATCAACAGTAATGGCCATTAATAAACTATGTGAAGGCATAGTTGACGGCTTTGAGGGGGGAGAGTTTGTAGGAGCTACATTCTGCGACCTCTCCAAGGCCTTCGATTGTGTCTCCCATGACATCCTATTAAAAAAACTTGAATTATACGGACTAAATCTGGACCGCTGTCAGTTGATTCAGAGGTATCTCACTGACAGGAGACAGGTGACATGCTATAGAAGGCATCTCTCAGACGTAAGAGTCGTGAGGCACGGTGTGCCCCAAGACTCTATATTGGGGCCGTTATTGTTTGTCACATATGTTAACGATATAGCATCCTTCCTGCAGCAGGGTAGTGTTACATTGTATGCAGATGACACCAATTTTCTTGTAACTAACAAGGAATGTGAATCGCTGAATGAGAGGTTAGCTGAGTGTTGAGAGGGTATCAGTGATTGGTTTGTGGCAAATAAGCTAAACCTTAACCATGAAAAAACGAAAAATATTGTCTTCTCGCTGAAGCAAATAGACATTGATAATCCAGACCAGGTCAAGTTTTTGGGAATAACTTTTAGACTCAAAACTGACATTTGAACTTCATGTAAATAATGTTTCAAAAAGGGCAGCCTCTGGAGTCTTTGCACTGAAAGGCTTGGCGAATACTGTGGTGTCAACGATCTGCCTTACGGCTTATCATGCTCTTGTGCGTTCAATATGTGTTCTGGCTTGGGAACATTCGTCCCATGCATCTAGGGTATTTGGAGTACAGAGGAGGGCAGTACGAGTCCTGGCTGGGATTGGTTATCGTGATGAAGCAAGACCATATTTCAAAAAATTTGGGATTCCTACCCTTCCATCCCACTACATTTTCGAATCATTACTCTATGTACGTCAAAACTTGAATAGATATGCAACTATTCAGAATTTGCATTCTCACAATACAAGATCACACATGAATCTTCAAATTGAGTTTCTCAGCCTTAAGAAAGTCTTGCCAGTAAAGCGCTTCAAATCTGTAATAAGAAAATATTAAATATCTCAAGCTTTTTACAATTATAACGATTAAATTGTGATATTAGTGATCAGGGTTTTGTCTAATATGTTGTGATGTGGAGTCTACTCTTTAGTGTATAGAAATAGTTTGTTTTAAATATCTAAATTTGGTCTATGTATTTGTAATTTGTCGTGTCCTTCCCAACTAATGGCCCATAGCTATTAGCTTCAATCTATTTGGAAATATTTTCTATCAACAATAATTGTAAAAATATTCTATTGACAATATTGACGATTGTAAAGGTATTTTGTACTTATCATTAATAAATTATTCTTATTCTTATTTCTATTCTTATATTAAAAAAAAAGCTACATGTAAAAATAATATCGTCATACTATCATATTATATAGTATTTTGGTACTTGTGAAAAAATCACATAGCATAATGGCAAATTTTAATAACATTAACAATTCGGTATGTTATCGTTTTCTGACCGTTACAAGTACCTAATGTGCCTAAAGGATTAGTTACTCGAAATGAAAAAATTGAAACATGATTCTTTACGCCACTTTTGCCACAAATTTCTCGATTCACTTCAAGAAATATAGCCGAAATATTATTTTAAAGTCAATATTTTATTTTTAATTACATTTGGTTTATTTTCTAAAATAAATTTTTGACAAAGTGGACTTTACTTTAACTATTAACCCAAACAAACCAAAATTTTCCTCGGAAAAAGTGCAGTATTTCTGTGCAGAATAAAAAACTGATTTTCGTCTCTGAACGACTTCACATAAACGAAGTTCAAGTCTGAGGGCTAAGTTCGTTTAATTGAAATCTTGTATAAAGCGTTTGTTTAAATTTCAACAAGCCCTCCCCGACTCGTAAAAAGTCATTTGCCAGGCAATCAATATCTTTGTTTTAATTATATGTCAATTTATTGCTTCAAATTAATTTTATACATTGCGCGCCTTAATTTTGCTGGTCCAAAGTAATCAGAACCGAGTGGTTTTGGTTACTTTGGACCAGCAAAATTAAGGTGGAGATAATAGATATATCTCCTTAATGAAAAATGTCTGCAAAAAAAATGAAATCGTGTTTCTGAAATCTTGCAGAAAGAATCCATTAGCTTAATTTTTTTACGATTTCAACTAAATAAAAGTTGAGCCATAATATTATTAAATTGTTGATGATAATTCATGCTGTAAACTTCTGACTAACGGTTAGCTAACTAACTTCTATAAACGAGATAAAGAACACCCCCCTTTATAAGAGTATAAAAAGTTAAGTTTAATGAAGTTTTACTTAGTGCCATTTTTAATAATTGAAGTCGTTGCATCTCTTAAAAAAAATAATTTCAAATACTCTGGAAAAATTACTTTACCCGCCGCTTTTCTTGTTAATTTATAAGTATAATCACTTATATCTGTAACCTAGAGCGTCCGCTTTGACAGTTTCTGAGAAGTTTCTAGACGTAATTTATCTTATACAGATGATTAAATTCAAACCCTTGTACTAAGAAGTAAACATAACTTTGACTAACTCATCACCCCCTTCTAATATTAAGGTGCCAAACTGATTTATATATCGCTATTGACGGAACTCTAGTTGAAATGGGATTTCGAAACGTAATTATAACACATGTTCCTTCGTTAAATTAGGTATTACAAAATTTAGGATGGAAATGGGAATTTCCGATACATTGTTCGACAATTATTTAGTTGGAGCAATATATACCTAAGCCTTTCTTATACAATTAATCAGAACCTTAACTCATATTCTTAATTAAAATAATTTAAATTACTTAAGTAAAAAACAATAAAAGATAATGAACTATTTAGCTTATCTACACAAAACATCGATACGTAGATCGAGCGAAACGTAGTGATTTAGTTCGTTAGCGGTTAAATCCAGTCATTTAAACCCTCGTCTCGTTGTAGTAGCGCGGCCATCTGTTTTGCCAATATCCAGTTAATTTAGTGTCTTCCGGAAAGTGAAGCGGGTCACACATATTCCCATACACACAACAAGGTAGATATAAAAGTGTACCAAACCAGAGAAATCATTTAGGGATCCATTACACCAAAGTCCTACAAATCAACAGAAACAGAAGCAAACCCTCACATGACATGGCCCTGGCCACAGCTTAGCAAATTGACGCCGCAAGAATTCTTATAAGTGAACCTAACATAGTGGCCATACGCAATAGGATTGGATTTTCGATAATGAAACAAAGACTGTCATCAAGATAATGAACCCATGCCCATGCCCATGCCAAGCGGACCTGGTTTCTCATATGTTACTGTAGTGGAATTCAGTATATATAGCTGTTATGCATCTCCTAGAGAAATATATCAGAAAAGACGCCATTGGATACCACATTAGAAAGTGAAAAGGCAACTGTAGTTGGGCACTCCACAGTGGGGAATGAGGATAACCGATCGTCGACGAGTCGTCATGATAGAGGAGATAGTCGAAAACTGCTTAGTAGTAATCAGCCAAGGTTATAAACCAACTTTTCACCAACCAAAATTACACTTCAATCTGGGATTTGATTCTGGCAAGAAAAAATAAAAAAACCTCATTACTGAATGGGAAATGAGTGATGAATCGTTAAGCGCCCATATCCTTATTACTCTTAACGTCAAAACAGAGACAACGACGTATTTAGATACAAGATATAAAGAAAAAGACTGGAACATTAGAAAGCTCGAAAAGGAAAAGCCAAAGGAAACAATAAAAGAAATCCCCAAAGATGAGAACCTAGGAACAACGACATAAGGAAGTCCAATGTACTGATTAAATGATGGGAGCTTAGGATCATCAAACAAAGAATATTGTATACAAGAGAATCCAGAAGAGACCGGGGAAACCCACAACTGTGGCAATTTTATAACGAAGCTAAGAGAGCACTAAGGGACAAGATAAGCCGTTAAGATAACCTGCTGGGAAACAGTGTGGAACAATATAGACCGTGATATAGAGAGAGACAAACGTTACGAGCCTGCTAGGCGTTCCGCCTAAGCCTCAAATGACTATGGCAATGATGGAGACCGTGGTAAAACACCTATTCTGCGCCCACGAGCCTGTAATGTGTTAGACCTGTGATATTTTCAAGTTTTAATATAGAAGAAAAAAAGCGGCATATCAAAAAGTAAAAAATAGGAAAACACCTGAACCCAGAATACTTCTAACAGAGATAATATAAAATTAACCCAACAGCAACCAGAGTATGTTCTTGCGGCATACAAAAATGTTTCAAAGCAGGGCAGCTTTCCCGAAAAGTGGAAGAGGACCAACTTGATACTGCTTTGCAAAGGCGAATACACCGATTGATGATCCAGGCTCTATAGGCCTACTTACCTCCTTGACCGTGAAAGAAAACACTTAATTTTAGTAAGACCAAAAACGAGTTGGAAACTACTGGTGATAGGTCAGAAAGTCAATATGACCTTAGAAATAAACAACACACCACATGGTACCTCTTTTAACGTTATAATTGTATCAGAATATTATATCACGATGTCCTCTACGTATCCGTTAAATTGTCACGATTGTCACAACATTACTACTACGAGTGGATTTCAGTACTCCGACCCGTTTGACAGCGAGCGTCTTCCAAAGATGCGCATGAAAATAGGATATATCGAAGGAAGTTAAAATTGACGCGCTCTACTCTTTTAGAGTTTCCTCCGTGAAAGTGCCTTGCGGCAATTAGGTTTTCAACTGCTAGTTGAAGATTGCCAGGTAGCTTTTTTTTGTTAAAATTCCAAAGCGTAGTAACGCGTATCTTTTGTTAGAGTACCGGCTATGCTGTTGTGAAACATCGTGTTAAAAACGATGTTATAACCCTTTTATTTTAAAAGGTAGGTTCGACCCATGTGTTTTTTAGTAGATGGCTAAAAAAATATCGTTTGTCATGTCACCAGGGTCTTTCCGAGGGACTGATGGTCATTTGGTCTGGGGAATTCCTTACTTGAGCAGGAGCCCGCCGTCTTATCTGAAGTGGACCAGGCCGAGAGTTTTGTGGAGAAAGCGATCTTCCCAGCTGAGAGGTTCGCCTAGCTCGTCCATCTATACTGGAGTCCAGTCCAGTAGTTTTCCAGATACGGAAGACTGCAGGTATCGGCGAGTCCTGGTAGGATCTATTTAAATTATTAAGTGTTAGCCCTACTTATATATATAATTTAGTTCTTGCTCTATCGTGCTAATACCTTAAGTTTTCCTAGTGAGAACTCTAAAGACAACTACCGAGAAGTATATTCTGAAATATTACTTCAGGAGATACAGAAGTTCAGTTCTCTAAACTTATCTAGTGTTATTTTTTGTAAATGGCAATCCTCTAAAGCCTTGCCAACAATGCCTTTTATCGCCTTCATTCTCGTTAATACCTAAAAATATGCTATAGAATTAGAGCGTTTAGGTTATTTATGATAAGTTTATTGTATTTTCTTATCAAACCCATGGCAGAAAATTAATTAAAACTACTTAAACCTTATTATTGAACTTCTCGCCCCGATTTATCGGTAGACATGAACTCAACTCTCCTTATCTGGTGCGGCTATATTTCTATTTATTTGATTCAGAAAATTCCTTTTAGTTTAGCATTTTGGAGACATTTTAGAAGCCTTTTATATTCCAGCTGCCAAGGGAATAAGCTAAGCGTAGTTTAGTGGACATTTATTCCCTAATTTTTACATATAAATTGTTACATATTTATGCAATAATAACTGGGTAAAACTAAAATATTATTTTAAAGATAACTCTCCTCATTAAGTAGTATCGAGGTAATTTATTGAGATTTTTATAAACTAGTTAGTAATGTTAAGTTATTGATCAGAGGCTTGCTAAAGTACCATAACTAGTGCTACTTTTTGATTTGAAGTTTAATCGGAGTGAGTACCAGACCTAAATCGTATAATTGATACTTGATTATTGTAATTTCTAGTGTTCAAGATGAAAATTAATTACCATAGCAATTAATATATTTGTTAATTGAACATTAATTACCACCAGTGACATAAATAGTAATAGAAATCTTCTAAATTTTAAGAAAGTTTTGTTATACCCAAGTGATATATTTTTTAATAAACTGGTTGTTTGTATTACTGGTGTTTATTTTGGAAACTGTATTTAGGCTATAATTCAATCTCATTCTAATTTTTTTACGCTCTCTCACAGGATATTTTTTCAAAATATTATTATCCGATGTTCAGACAGAATTTCTAAAAAATTTCTTGTAGTAAAAATTTAGTGGAGCCCGCTCTAACCGCCATAAACTTTAACCCACGCCTTTAAAAAGAACAAAACTATAAACGGCTGAGTGAGTCAGGCATATGTACAGCTGAATGAGCGGTTAGCGAATAAAGCTGGTTACACCCTACCAGAGAACGCAAGCCTATACCCATGCATGGCCGTCTGTGTTTTAAGGAGAAGAGAGCTTATTAAATCTAATAAGATCTTAACTCTCTAATGCCCGGTTTCTGAAGTACCAGATATCTATTGTATAAAGTTATGAAGCCTATAATTACTATGGTTACAATTGTATTAACAATCGTTGTCATATGAAATATTTGAAGAATAAAATTATCCATACTTTGAGAAACTGGGCATAAGAGAGAAATAATCTTGAAAAAAGCAAAGGAGGATTTAGTGCTGGGCTCTACACTCTAGAATATAATGTACCATGACTTACCAAAACTATACGATGTAGCGGTGGTGGCGGTAGCTAAATCGGAAGAGACCTTACTGAATATTGCAAACAGAGCACTTCTTAGAATAGCCAGCTGACTGAAGGGTGGGAGTCTGCAGTTAGCACCCGAAAACACTGAAGCAAAGCTACTAAGCAAAAGGAAAAAGGGCTGATAAGATCTGGAAGCCTCAGAAGTTAAACTGGGCAAAGCCACAAAATACCTCCGGAGTGTGGCTTTCGCTGAACATGATAAACCTTATGTCTAATACCAAATATAAGAAGTCTCATGGCAATCGAGAGTTGCGCTCCTTCTGAGGTGGTAGGAACAATAGAGAGAGCATAATTATGGACGCTGGGCGTATGATCTAATTCGAAATATTCAAGCCTGGCTGGACAGGCCTTATGGATAAGTGGACTACTTTCTTAGCCAGGTGTTTACGGGTCACGGGTATTTCAGAAAGAACTTATTTTAAAGGCGGAAAACAGAAAGAGAAAAATGTGGCTATACTGCGAATTCTCTGATAATGTAGACTATACATTGTTTAGTTACCAGAGATGGGGGAAACCCAGAAATTAATTTCTAAGAAACTCAGGGTGGGGCTTTAATACTGAAAATATAATGGAATACCTGGTTTCACAAGAGGAATCATAGGTCATAACTTGTAAAGTTATTAAAAATATCATCGAAACAAAAGAGCAATAGTGCTGCCCTAATAGATGTCAAATTCTAAAGAAAATAAATACTTACATGGCGATAATAATGCAATAATTATACAGATATATGATACGGAATGACGCCGTTGGTGCTGGTAAAGAAGTAATGTGAGAGCGGTTCCCAGTACCAGGCGCTACACAAAGGAGAGGTTCTTTAGTGAGTAAGAATAGCACACTATACACCGCTGCCACCATAATTTCATACTGTACCAAATTTGAAATAAACTTGTTTCGGATAGTAAAATTCTGACCCTCTAACTGATATACTTTAAGCGCATGCTAGAAAAAATTTTGTTCAAATAAATATCCAAGCTCAATAATGAAATCTGATATTATGTGCAAATGACCGATTTCAATTCAGTAGTATCGTCTCACAAGGATAAAAATAAGAAAACAGAAAATACCATTTTTCCCAAAATATGGAGTTGTTTATGTTTATATACCGCACAATACTCCGCCTTTAGAAACCACGGGCAATTTGACATAAAAACCAAATATCCGAAATTGAGAACCATAAATCTGCTTCGAAGAAATAAATCCTCCGCAATATGTTTCGTTCTATAAACGGGACTCTTTTAAAGCGTCACTCGATTTACGAAAGCTTTCAAATTATTGAGATTGGAATTTTCCTGTTGGAGAACAATAACTCGATGGCGAATTTCTTTTTGTTTCTGAATTAAATATATTTAGTAAATTTTGAGGATACAATGCCATACTCATACAACAGATGTTGTTAAAACTCTCATAGAAAAGTGCTTAATATGTCAGGTCCCTGAAAACTTAAAAAATTTAGCCTTTAACGAAAAGTTAGTATCAAAAATTTGGCCAATATCGGTTTCGAAGCATTGGTTTCTAAAAAAATCACCATGTTAAATTATTTCTGTATTAGACTATTTCTAGAAACTGGCTCCTACGCCTTTGCCTCAATCAAATAGTCCCTAATATACATCGGAGACTTTTTCTAGCTCGGACAGTAATTG
Source organism: Pissodes strobi (assembly GCA_016904865.1). NCBI lineage: Eukaryota > Metazoa > Arthropoda > Insecta > Coleoptera > Curculionidae > Pissodes > Pissodes strobi. The sequence goes on from JAEQML010059001.1 coordinate 9,026, forward strand.
CGTATTAAAAACACGTCCCACCGACATCCCAAATTATATGGGTTAAAATTAAATTGCAGCACATTCTCCTAAGCTTTATGATGTCCTGAATCTCAAACAAGTTCCTAATGTCATATTGAGTTGGGAGGCGTACGAAATTTAATGGTCGCCATTACTTTGTCACTTTCCTCCGGGTTTAATTTTGTTAAGAGGTTTTTGTTTCAACTTGAAAGGCTCTTTATTTCTCGTTCTTTTGAAATGACTTGTATGTGTTCGAGTTTCTTAATGCGCCAGAGAACTTGAGTTGTCTCTATCTACGACGTTCATATCGATAGTGCGGAAGTATCGACTACTTTAGAAATCTAAAGGATATCCATTAAAGATAAGTTGAGCTAGAATACCAGTCACTTTTTAGTTCCTCCCGAACTTGGCGCCAAATAATAATGTTATTATTACGAACAGTATTCTATGGTTGACGTGCAGGTTATGTAGCTCAGATTAGGGATCGATCTACGTCAGTTGAGAAGAGATGATAAAGAAGGCATTTCGGTAAAACGTAACAATGCCTAGTGGTCTAAGACATAATGAATTTATACTGTACTCGAGTAGTAAAACGCACCATGTCCTTTTTGTTGAGGTATGGTTTGAATTGTTTATAGGTCTTGGTCTCTGTTTTATAATAAAATTCTTTAAGAGCTGTGTTGTGCTTATGGTTAACTTTGGTTATTTTAATAGGTAATTATTTAAGTGTTCTCAGTTTAGCTCAATTTCACTCAGCAATACCCAAATGCGGACTATATACCAGAGCGGATCAAAACTAGCAACCAGGTAGCGACTGACCCAGAGTGGGCGGCTACAAAGAGCATCCGACCCAGACTGGGCGGCTGATACCAAACTCACCAATCCGCATATATTGTTATCAAAATAAATACGCTGAAAATTAGAATAATTCAAGCTTATGCTCCAACATCTAGCTATGACGAAGCAGATTATGAGATATTTTTGGAAGAAATTACAATAGCCATAGAAGAAAATAAATTGAAGTTAACCGTAAATATGGGCGACTTTAATGCGAAGATAGGAATGAAAACTGACGAACTGAAAGATAGAAAATGTCGGCTATGGAACGATAGAAAAGAACGGCTTGTACAATATGTGCAGCAAAATAATCTATACGTTCTAAACACTTTCTTTAAAAGGAAATCAAGTAGATAAAGGACAAATAAAGACGTCAAAAATGAAATCGACTAATTTATTTCCTCAGAAAGACTAATGTCTGAAGATGTTACAGCCATAAGTCAGTTCAACACAGGTAGTGACCATCGCTTGTTAAGGGCAATAATTACAATTAACAAAACTAACGAGGAAACCGGTTTTTAAAAATTGAACGAAAATAGATGCCCACAAAATAACAGAAAAGGCAGAAGAATTTAGAACAATTTTACAGAAAAGTACTATTCAAGAAGAAGAAGTAGAAAGAGATATCAATATAATCAACAATAATCTAACGAATCACCTAGTAAAAGCAGGAACCAAAGTATGAAGAAGAGAAAGAGAAAATAAAATATGCGACGAAACAAGACATCTAATGAGTCAAAGAAGAGAGCTAATCAGCCAAGGTAAGAAACAATCGAATGAATACAAACAACTAAATAAGACCATAAGCACAAGGATTAAAGATGAACTCGAAAAATATAATGAATCCAAAATAGAAAAAGTAATTGAAACAAACAGAGAAATGAAGTGCCTAAGACCGACATTGGGTGGAACCAGGATATTAACCATGAAACACAGCAATGGAATAGAGACAAGGGAAAAACACAAAATAGAGAACATAATAACACAATTCTATAAAGACTTTACACATTAATATAAACAAAACAATCAGAAATGTCAACTCAGAGGAATTGCCGAACATCGAGAACTATGAGATAGAATACGCTATAAAAAAGCGACAAAATAATCAACACCTTAAATATTCTGCTTAACGAGTGCCTACACAAAGCAATTATTCCTGATGATTGCTATGACATCATAGTTATTCTTCTCCATAAAAAAGGAGATAGAGGGATTATTAGAAACTACCGACCCATCTCACTGCTATCACAAATATACAAAGTATTCATGAGGATCATTAATAATCAACTACCATCAAAGATGCCTACCAACCAGTAAAACAAGCGGGATTTAGGAAAGGATTCAGCACGTCAGATCACCTTTTTATAGAAAAGGCAAATGAATACCACTTACCCTTGTTTGTCGCATTTGTGGACTATGAAAAAGCTTTTGAATAGCATAGAGCTATGGGCAGTGGACCAGGCTATGAATAACTGTCGTATAGATTCTCGTTATAAACAGCTCATAATGTATACGAAAAAGCAACCATTGCAATACAACTGGAACAAAAAACTCAAAAAATACCAATAGGAATGGGCGTCAGACATTATATCCGGGATTTTTTAACCTCTGGTTAAATCTAAAGTTAGTGTCATACGATAGCTTATGAAAGACCAATAAAGGAAAGTGCAAACCGTTTTGTTCTATCTTTAGCTGTTTAGATTTTACGAGTTGTCAAACTTCGTAAATGGTCGATTTTCAACTGTCAATATTTCAAAAACCGTTAGAGATAGGTATAGGACATTATTCATGAAATATGTCTAGCCTTTTTCGCACAATCCAAATATGCAGTAATATACAGGGTATTCTTTAAAAAAAACCTAATTTAGTTGTTTTTGACGGCTTTACGACGTTCGTTTGTTTTTTCTGATATCAAATTCTAGGGCTTTGGGCGAAATCCTACAACTTATCTATAATAATTACCGACCTACTGTGCCATTTTTGGAAAGCTTTGGAAGCAACTTCAAAAAATGATTTTAAAACAGATCCATTAACCATCTAGGCTGGTCTTAAAGTAGTGAATAATGAGATGGAGGTCTTTAATGGGGATTAATTGCGAACCGCTGTATTGTGATATATCAGCAATGCCTTTGATTGCGTCTCACATTTTATTATGATGGGAAGGTTGTAGTGCAAACAGGCAAACAACTATTCAGGTTTTTGTAACGATGTCAAATATGTCTATGTTGCGAATAATAAATGTAATCTACGGGATTTGGCTTCAGAAATAACGCGATTAGCACCCAAGAAGGACCAAGTGCTCTTGCAAACGTGCAAACAAAGTAATACGCGACTTCGTTGCCTGCTTTTTGGACTATAAAAAGGCGTTTGACTACGTTAAACATCAGAAGATGTTGAAAGTCGCGAGAAACATTTGATAAATGGATAACCATCTGTCATAATTTTTTTTCGCAAAATGTCCTGCAAATTTTAATTTCAGCTTTGGGATTTTTTTTCTATATCTATTATCCGTGCTATTATTTAATTTTTCATTCGTTTCTTTGTCAACATTTGTCATCATTAGTGTCTACGTGTGAACTACGTACGTGCGAACTGGTATAATATACTGACCACATATCATTGCTTTTAGATCTGGTAATATTGTTCCGTTTTATAGTAGATATCAAAGATATTAAAAAACAGAAGAATACATACATACATACATGCATAGATACATACATTCTCCTCTTTTTATCCATTTCCCGCATTTGATTTATCTTATTTGATGGTATTATTGTTGTATTCGTCTACGGTCACTGCTTTTTGTCTTTCCACATATATTCCTGCATCTTCATGATACATCTTTATTATGCCTATATTAATTTTTTTTTCTATTTGATCTTGTTCCCCATTGTCTGCCAATACTACAACATCATCCGCGGATCTCAAGTGATTCAGCGGAGGATCGTTTATTTTTATCCCCTTTCCACTCATTCAAGTATTTTAAATATTTCTTTCTCTTTGTTACATGTCAATTTAGCATGGGAACATGTAACAGATAGAGGTCAAATAAAGTCAGTGATTCCACCCTTAATCCTCGTCTATTATGCTAGCCTGTCTAGCTGACTATACATTTAATTTTTCTCTGTTTGATATCACTGGCTTAACATATAATCAGTCAATAGATCGTACCGTATTCTACATCGCTATCAAGAAGACATTTAAGTATATAGCAGTGCAGCCAGCACTTCGGAAACGTTTAATTAAATCTCTTACTTTACGAATAATTTCCTTTTCGGCGGTAATATACCTTAAATGAATTGTTGGTCGCCTATGGACGAATGCGATAAATGGAAGGGATATTCTTGGAACGTTGTCAGATATTATATTCGCTAAGCGGTCGTCCTGCGATTTTGACGTGGTTACGATTTAGGCCAACAGGAAAATACATGATTAATTGATGTGCTATCGTCAGTTTGATATTAAACAACTGTTTTTCGCTTTTGCTTTAAAAATACGCAGTCAGGATGTGTTAGTAAATGCGTATATTCTCTAACTTGGCAACGTCGCTCGAACTGCTTTGCAGTATTAAATATATGGTTTTAGCAAGGTAAAAACGGGTCTAGCTTAAGGTACGTTTAGGTCCGATTCCGATTGATCACAGATTTATGCGTTGAACAGATTGGATGTTAGGAGTTTTAAATGGCGCCGGCCGGAACGAGATGGTTTCTGTTTGTTTGGTCATTGCCAATGTTGGAATTATCGTTGGATTTCTTTGTCCCACCAGCAATGCATAATATCATACAGCCTTGGATACGTTTCATTGCATATTGCAGATGCTAGTAAATTTGGCGACATTCAGCTGGTGTATTTTTACGTTGGATACAGGACAGTGTAAAGCGGGCCTGTGGGCCGAGTTTTTGCTAGCTTTTTAACATTGAATTTCACGACCTAGGTAGTCGTTTTTGACCAGATTTCGTTCTTTTTCTTCAGAAAACCCTCAAAGGAGGTAGTGCGCCCCCCTGATAAAAAGTTTAAGAATTTTTAATTCACCCTAAGGGGGATTGTACTTATTTCGGGTATAAAGTGGCATAGTTGCTGGGTTGCTGTAGTTTATGGCTTGACTGTGGATTGGTTGGTTTTTGCCTGAGAGTCAAGATTTTGGTTAGTAACTTGCAACGTGCAGTGGATTCTAGAACAAAATACGCCGTTTCCTTCCTCGAGGAATGCCTGTAGAAGAGAGCGTTTGCTCCCCAATTCGTCATTACCATCGAAAAACCCTACGTAGTTAGGTAAATAAATATACATATCTTATATTTTGTACATACTCATGTATTTTTTGTACAAGGGATTTATTCTATCAGGGTGTAAGTTACTACATTACAGTTTTCTAACGGGTCTCAGAAGGGATTGAAATACTGCACAAAACTGCTATATAGAGAGTGTTACTTTCGAATATTTATTAATCCTTGCACGTATATCATACAATATCGTCAAACAAAAGATAAGTTGGACCTGGAACAGGCACAGCACGACTAATTATACTCGTTATTTTTACAAGAAGTAATATTCTGGGGAAAATAAGCATATTGAATAATAGTTCATGATACCGTCTTCGGTATGATATTGCAGTCGACCACTCCTAGCTGATTCTTTGTCTTTATGGGCACCCGTAGTGTATAATAGGGTTTAATGTTTTATAAAGATGTATATAATCTTTGATAAATTTCTTTTCTACTTTGAATTTTGCTTATAAGAACTTGTAAAGTTGTACATAAGCTTAGTAAAGTTAGATTTAATATTAATGATATAAATGGACAAGCTTTGTTCTTGCCTGGGGGTCTAAATTCTTAATAGAGCAAACAGTGGTTATATTATTGGTCAGTTTTCGTAGTATTTTATGTCTATCACCTGTAGGGTTGATATGATATTGGCTTTATTATGACCTTCGCATTTCAGCAAGACGACTCTCATTATTATATTTTAATACTCTCATTATTATTTTTAAATACGCTTTGAGTGGAGAGTATTCTGAAGGAGGAGCTGCCTAAGATTGCAGTAAGAGAATGCATATTTAGCGCTTGTTCTCTTTCAGGGTTTTTTTTCGGGGAGCCAGTTTTACCGGGAGCCAGTTTTCCTGGGAGCTATTATTTTATGGCTGGAGCTATTTTGGCCTGGAGTTATTTGTATTTGGAGCTATTGCTGTTTGGAGCCAGCTTTGCTTGGAGAGAGTTTAAGTAGCTAACCAAGTAGCTACCAGTCAATACAGTTGGTTGTGTTGTATTGGTACCGACTGTAGCCACAGAGGTATGGGCATTACCTCAAATACCACTGAGAGTTTTATGGTCCCAAGGTGCATAGCAGTAGTCCACGTGCAGAAGGCCGTAGGTGATATCGGCGAAGACCAGTAAAGATAAGTTTAGGTTATATTTGTGATCTTTTCGGCATAATGTTAGTGGCGTGTTACTGATATTTTCACGCGTGTATTTTCAGCGTGTTATTGATATTTTCCAGCGTATATTTGATTGCGTGTTTTGGAGTTTTTCCAGCGTTGTATCATATTGTGTGTTTTAGTTTTCTGCGTGGTACTGATATAACTATACTCCGTACTGTCTCGGTGTAAGCACAGCTTACCTATGCGAATCTAATTAACTGCTGAATCTACTAGTGTGGATCTATATTAATGCTCATAGTTTTTTATATATTACATTTCTTTAATCTTACAATTTGATTTATATTGTGTTAAATGATCAACATTGTCGTTCTGATTTATTGACTGTCCAGTTATAATAATTTTACATAACGGTATTTCATAATCTAGATCAGTAAGGTTTATTCATGTACAACTGCGACTCGTCGACTATGGTAAACGCGCACAAAGTTTAGTAGCAACTATTAGACGGATAGCTTTTAACTACTCGTATGATGAGACGATAGATTCCTTAAGTATATTTTGATTATTGATTAATTTGTTGAACTTGGTTTGATCTTTCGTAATCATTTGGTGTTATATTGATACTTCCGTTATAGCTAAAGCGTGTCTACTAATTGTTTTTTTTTTTTGGTCCAGAGTAAACAATTGACCCACTCCGACGCCGACGAGCAAGTCGGAGCACACATGTTGCGCTGGCCGCATCCTTAAGGGTAGGTATCATCTCATTCATTATATCTTGCTAACACATTTAAAAGAGTTTTACGCGCAACATCTTCAATTTGAACTTGGTCGCCATTACCTGCCAAGACTATAACGTCCTCCGCAAATCTCAAGTGACTCAGCGGAGGATCATTTATTTTTATCCCCCTTCCACTAATTCAAGTATTTTAATTACTTCTTCACCCTGAAGCTTAGATAAAATTGTAACAATTGACATTATAGTTTCGTATATACCTTTAAGGGTATTAGTCTAACGATGGTTAGCTCTTACTATTCTCACTTCTTCTTCAAGTATCCAGTATTCGACTGAATCAAATTCCTTTTCAAAGTCCACGAAGGCCAGATAGAAAGAAGATTACGGCGCTGTTCCAGACTTCAGACATTCTCACTCTTCTCTTGTAGACATAAATACATAGGCATTGTCAATTTGTCTGAGATTTCAGCCTTTTTGCACCAATCGATAAAAACAGCAAATCTCTGGAAATGGAAGTCATCGTATCGAACTCTCGCAATGATTTTAATTCTCAATACGGCTTCAACTCCTTGTACTTGAAAGATACGTACGGGCCTGTATATCTTAATTCCAGTCTTCACCACAATCTGTAATGGGAACTGTTTTCGTACAGAAATAATAATTCTTAATACGTCAGCTCGTTCAAACGCTGCTGCCGCCGGCGCCAGCCGGAATTGTTGCTAATATAATTAAGTTACACGACATGTGTTTGTCATGATATCGATAACACTAGCTGCATTTGCAGTACTGGATCCGGAGGGCTTCAAGACATCCGAACAGATTCACATTTTCTTTATAATTTCCGAGAGTAATATTTAACTCTTTTCTTTTGCTTGCATCTCTCTTTTTCAAACTTATTATTAGATTGCAATTTTACTCAAAATCTGCACAGAACCGATCAAATTCCTTTTGTTTTTCGTTAAATTTCTGGCCCTCTATTTGTTTCCCTCTTGTTTTTGTAAAATATGTGCTTACCAGTCAAACTTTCTTTGCTTCAATGAATTTTCTGTTTTGTTTTTGTACATTTCTTTCAATTTCTTTTCTTATGATTCTTGAGTCTCCTCTGCTAACTAATTTCCAGCTTTAAGTAGACATCTGCTAGTCACTCACTACCTAAAAGATTTTCTATTGGTTGTTTAGGTGAAATACTGGAAAAATTACATATAAGATTTGTATTGATGAAGACCCTATTTGAAACGCACTTGCTTTTAGACATTTTGTCAGTAATGGATAAGATTTTCGTCATTTTCTCAGGGTCTTATTCAGCTTCCCTTTCTTCATCTTTGATTTTATACGGATGTGACATGTTTACAATTTTACAAGACATATTTCATTGAAATGAAAAACGAATTTATCTGAATTCTGCTCGAAAGTCTAACTTCAAAATAAAAAATCCCCAGTTAATCAGCTTAGTTAATAAAATTGCATACCGGAAACTGACACTTTTACCCTTGAGAAATAATTGCGACTACGCCGCAAATTTAAAATAGTGGACGCGGAAACACAGACTCGAATTTAGAACCATTGTTATCTGTTTTGATTTGCAGATTTTAGCAAGTTAGAAATTTGCATTTTCTTGTTCTTTTCCTTTAGTTAGTTCTGTTACTTCAAAAGTTTTCCTTGATTTAAAGTTGAGTTTTATAGAGTACAAAAAGCTGATATAAACGAAATGCACTTCATAAAGTCCGAGAATAATGGAAAAGTTAGTAGTCTTGGACTCATAAATTATTTTTCCTGGGTGAGTTTAAAATGTTACTTTATTAACAACGCTTAGAGTGATATCCGGTCGGACAGGTCTATTTCCGATTTATTATGACTTATCCTTGTAAAGTAATTTTTATTCCTGCTATAAATAATAAATTTGTATCTTAAGTTACTATTTGAACCGACCCGGTCACAATAGTATCGAATTTTCAAGGTTGAGCAACGTAAAAATATTAATACTCTCTAGGATGTTTTTTTTTTATTTTATTCACAAATAATTTGTGCCCATCAGGTATGTTTGAAATTATTTTTTCTATTCAAAACATTATCTGAAAATGATTTAGTTATTTACAAACAAATCTTAATATTATGATTATTTTTATGCAAACACAGCAGTAGAAAACTTATTTCAGTATGTCAATTCATTTTAAAATGCAAGTTTGCGTGAGTTCAATCGTACAAGCGCTTCTTCATGGCTCACTTCTTATGTGATTTCTGCATGATTAAAATTTGTTTAAGAAACTCCACTTTGACCTTGGAATTAAGAAAGGTAGGACGTTGGTCTTCCATCTGTTAGGATAATTTTTGTCCCTGCTATAAATAATAAATTTTTATTTTAAACCCAGTTTCAAGTTACTATTTGAACCAACCCGGCCACAATATTATCAAATTTTCAAGGTTGAACAACGTAAAAATATCAATAATCTTACAGTACTGTATAAGCTCGGTAAAATTTACTTGCTGTACTATTGAATTTAAATCGTGCTGGTGTTTTTTTTTAGTTTTATACACAATAATATCAGGTGAAATAAATTTTCCTTTTCAAAACATCTGAAAATGATTTAGTTATTTTAAAGCAAATATTAATATTATAATTAATTTTATGCAAACATAGCAGTAGAAAACTTATTTCAGAATGTCAATTAATTTTAATATTCAAGTTTGCGTGAGTTCAATCTTACAGGCACTCCTTCGTGGCTCACTCCTTATGTGATTTGTAAATGATTTTTTTTTTGAGAAGATCCACTTTGATCCCTGAATTAAGGAAGGTAGGAAGTTGGTCTTCCATCTGTTAGGATAATTTTTGTCCCTGCTATAAATAATAACTTTTTATTTTAAACCCAGTTTCAAGTTACTATTTGAACCAACCCGGTCACACTCTTATCAAATTTTCAAGGTTGAAAAAAGTAAAAAATATCAATAGTCCTACAGTACTGTATAAGCTCGATAACATTTCAGTACTTGCTGTACTATCGAATTTAAATCGTGCTGGTGTTTTTTTAAGTTTTATACACAAATAATAGATGTTAATGTCCATCAGGTGTGTTTGAAATTAATTTTTCTATTCAAAACATTATCTGAAAATGATTTAGTTATTTTAAAACAAATATTAATATTATGATTATTTTTATGCGAACACGGCAGTAGAAAACTTATTTCAGTATTTCAATTAATTAATTTTAATATGCAAGTTTGCGTGAATTCAATCTTACAAGCACACCTTCGTGGCTCGCTCCTTATGTAATTTGTGCATGATATTTTTTTTTGAGAGACTCCACTTTGATCTCTGAATTAAGAAAGGTAGGAAGTTGGTCTTCCATCTGTAAGGATAAGGATAATTCTTGTCCCTGTTATAAATAATAACTTTTTATCTTAAACCCAGTTTTAAGTTACTATTTGAACTAACCCATTCACACTAGCATCAAATTTTCAAGGTTGAACAACATAAAAATATCAGTATTCTTACAGAAACGTATAAGCTTAATTAATATTACAATACTTCCTGTACTATCGAATTTCAATCGTGCCCTGTTATTTTTAGTTTTATACACCAATAATAGAGGTTAGTGCCCATCATGTTTTGGAAATGACTTTTTCCTGTAAAAATATTATCTGATAATTATTTAGCTATCTTAAAACTAATATTAATTTTATGATTATTTTTATACAAACACAGAAGTAGAAAACTTATTTCAGATTGTCAATTAATTTTAGTATGCAAGTTTGCGTGAGTGCAATCGTACAAGCACTTCTTCGTGGCCGAAAGTAGAACTACGTGATTTGTGCGTGAATAATTTTTTTTTGAGAAACTTCACTTTGATCTCGGAATTAAGAAAGGTAGGTCTTCCATTTTGGTTTCTGTGGTGGTAGCGGCAGGTGTTTTGAGGATTCTTCAATGTTCCCATGTTTGTTGTATTTTTTTATTTAAATGTATAATATTGTACAGGAAATGATATTTGATTTTAAGTTAGTTTAGGCGTGACATTACTGGAAATTTTATTTTCATTTTTCTTAAAACTAACCCAGTTACTATTGATTTTCGTTTGGAAATTTTAGCAAGTCAGAAATTTGCGTTTTCTCGTTCTTTGCTTTTGGTTAGATCTGATACTTGAAAAGTTTTCCTTGATTTAAAGTTGAGTTTTATAGAGTACAAAAAGATGATAAAAACCAAATATTCTTCATAGTGTCCGAGAGTAATGGAGAAGTTAGGAGCCTTGGACTAATAAATTATTTTTTCTAGGTGAGTTTTTACTTTATTAACAATGCTGGGTGATATCTGTTCGTTTTAATCCTTGTTAGGATAATTAATAGTCTCAAGTTACTGTTTACGAATTTTTAACGTTGAAGAACGTAAAAAATCTTACAGAAAGTAGGAAACTGTAATAGCTCAATATAATTACAGTTCTCGTTGTACTGTCAAGTTTCAATAGTGCTGCTGTTTTTCTAATTTTATATTCAAATATTGAATCAGGTTTGTTTGAAATTAATTTTTCTTTTAAAAATATTACCTGATAATTTTTTATTTATTTTAAAACAAATATTAACATTATGATTATTTTTATGCAAACACAGCAAAGCAGAAAACTTATTGCAGTATTTCAATTAATTTTAATATGCAAGTTTGCCTGAGTTGAATCGTACAAGCACGCTTTCGCGACGGAAAGTAGCTATATGTGATTTGTGCACTTTAAGTAAGAGATTGGTCTTTCATCTCGCTTTTTGTGGTGGCAGCGTGTTTCGAGAAGGTACCTCGTATTTTTGTATGCTTCATATTTATATATTTATTCATTATTTATATATTTTTTGAATGTACCTATAACATTGTACACGGAAGGATAATTTAATTAAGTTTACGACTTATGTGTGGCATTACCGGAAACTTTCTGTTAAATTAGAACCGATCATTTTTGCACTTAGAATCACATTTTATTAAGTTTTAATGATGTTTATCTTATATTATCTCGAGAATCATTTTAGGTCAATAAACTACTGATTAGCTACAATCTTTTGCATATACCCATGTTGTCTTTAGCCTTATCTATAATACCTATTTCGTTTTGCATACACAAGTATTGTCTTGTAGCCTTGGATTATATTTTGCTTGTCAGGCTTAGGGAATCATAAGTATTTCAGACTTGAAGCTTCCTAAAGGAGGATAAGAACCCTATTTCTACAACAGAGGGTCAGTTATTGAATTTCGGTTTTAGTAAAGCAATTCAATTAATAGAACCAACTGTTTTTGTCTTTTGGGTGTACTAAAGACCATATATAACTTGCTTTAGTATCGCTATCTATGGTTTGTGTTAAATGATCTTGTCAAAGATGATCTTGATTATTCTTAAACCTGCACGTGATTAATCCATATTTCCTTCAATATTTAAAGAGCGCAACTTTGAGCCTTGGGAGAAACAAGACCTTAGGTTTAGAATTTGTTTTTGTATTTATATGCTAATTTTCTCTTTATCTTTTTCACATATTTTTAAAATTTTTAGAGTAATAAAATTATATTGATTCTTGGATTGATTAAAATATCTTTATTTCATATTTATTTTGGATTTATTTAAAATAACTTTCATTTATTACCTGATTTCTATATAATTACTCTTTAAATTAATAACCCACTGCTAATTGAGCCTACATTTTGTACAAAATTTACGTTAAAATATAACCGTCCAAAAGCAAGTTTTAAACAGAAGTTCTGATCAAATTGGCGAAGAAATGTAGTAATTAATTTCAAATAAATTTATTTTTCTGTATGTTTTATTATTTTCCAGACTAGGGGCTATATCTACTCTTTTTTGTTTATTAATTACTCTCTCAGAAATTTAAATTAAATTAAATTACGTTCTGCTATAAATTAAGACTGTCAAGGCCTGATTGTCTTCATGTTTTGATGCTCTTAGCACCACCATTGGCCACGTAATCACGGCATTTTTCCGGTGACGTCACAGGTCAGATATCATGGCCTTAAAATATCCCTTGCATCAACGACATCTTAAATCGTAAGTGTGGTTAAAATGCTTTCATTTCGCAAAATTTTTTAATTCAACACTCTTTGCTACTTTAAATCATAATATTTGTTTAACATTTTTATCGTTTAAATTGACAGCCCTATTAGCTGGCAACGTTCGGCGAGGATTACCATAAAATATTATGCTCGGTTTATTTTTACCGTTACTCTGCCGGTGTGTGTGTTTTGATCTCACCGCTTATATCGCTTTTTACGCTTACGGTATTTTAGAACTGTGAATAAATATTTAATGTGCCTGGCCTGGCTATTTACTAATTCGTTGAGCTGCGTAAATGTGGTTCGCAGCTTTTAAATTTAAACTGGATAATTTTGAGAATAGAAAGCGAATTAAATCGTCTGCTTAAACCAATTTCCATTGCAGTTGCAATTGCTTTTATAGACCAACAAGACAAGGTTTATGATATATGATCAATAAAACTTTTTAGACCAGGAAAAAGATTATGCTTGTAGAGCTTCACTGACATGACCATTCATTGACATAAAACTATATTTCTACTCCTTGCAAAGTCCAAGGTACACGATATAGTGATGGGACAATCAAGACGATCGTGTCAATAGTCGATGAAGTTGTTGTCCATGAATTTCATGTAGAGCGTACACTTCACGTCCCCTTACACGCACAAAGAGACGACGGCGATGTCGCGGTAAGTTTTCAAGAGATCATTATATTTTCTTGAAAAGGTTTTCATATTTTTTACAGAGCAAAATGACAAATAGTTCATGGCTTAAGCATTTCAAATGTCATGCCGAGAATTTTTGGAAATCTTAACAATCAACTCCATTTATTATTGATTTGAAAGCTAAACTCAGCTAGTAGGAAACCGCCAACTCTTCTATAATAAATGAGTGCATAGAAGAGTCGAAGGCTTCCTATTCGCTGAGTTCAATCCACATTTCTATATTTTGAAAATTTTGTTGGTAATATCTTCAAAAATATTCGGTGTTATCCTTGCGTGTCTAAGTCTTAAATATTTTGTCATTAAGCAATTTAATACTAATTCAAGAAGCCAGTGCCGTCCTTGGGCAAGAAAATTGAACGGCTCGTCTAAAGCGTTGGCGCGACATTACATCATTATTAGTTTAAGCAGATATGAAGTGTGGGCTTTTTTATTTGATTTGAATCAATTTATCAGCACCACTCAAACTACTTAAATCCAACATACGTATTTAAACTTTACTTCCCTTCATTACTTTTGATTGAAATGTCATAGCAAATGCCAGCAAATGATTTGAAATTATTTCGAATTGTCAAAGGGAAATAACTTACCAAGGTCACGTTAACTCTTAAATCATGAACATACCTGCAACAAAGAAAGCATTTAGAACAAGAACTAGAAGAAACTTATGAAATATTAAATGCATTCTCAACTTGCGAAGGGTTGATTACATCGATTCTATAATTGACATTATCGAAAACAAGTAAGAAAGTGATCGATAATAAATTCGCAAACTCTTGACCTTTGTCAGTCTGAGAGTAAATAAATATATTCATCATTCAGATTAAGAAAGTTATTTTGCTTAATGTTACATAATATAATATATAAAGATGTGCAACGTATTATTTTTGGATGCACAAGAAGATAAACTAGGAACAGACTGGGCAAAATATTAGCACGAGTTTCGGCTATTTTTACAGATTATTTAAATCTTATCAGCATAAATATACTTTAAACGTACCATGAAGAAATTATTAAAGAGAAACAAAGAACTCCACCATTAATTGTCATAATAAAAATAAAAAGATAACCCAAACTAAAAGAAGAAGAAGCTATATGCAATGAAAAAAGAGGAAGAGGAAGAGGAAGAGGAAAAGGAAGAGGAAGGGAAAATAATCAAGAATCAACTTAATTTCCGATTGTGTGCAGGAAAAAAATTAAATATTGATTTATGAAACAGTTCTAAGAACATTAAAATATTTTATGTATAGGTCATATAAAATTAAGTCAGTTCAAAGCTTACTACTAATGAAAAAGCAATCAATATACTTTTGTTACAAATATTAATGAAAGAAATATGGCATGAACCTTTATTTCATAAAATCGTTTGGACATACGAAGCAACGTTCTAAACTCCCGGAATGTTTAATAGACGAAATGTTTGGTCGGATACTAATTCCTTTATAGTTGAAGAGAATGCTTTTCAAGGGCGTAAATCAATCAACGTTTGAAGTGGGATTAACTGGGAAGCGCTATCTGTTTTTTTTTAGAAAATTAAATCAAATATATTCTCAGCGAATTGACCCTTGAAGAGCATCGAGATATTATATATCAACCAGTATAGCGAATGGCTCGTAAATATGAAACGTTACATTGGCTTGCAAAGAATATAGACCTCAGACCGGAAATACTCAAAATAAAAATATTGAAGTAAAAATAAAGCAAAAATGCAATAAGAGACTTGAATGAAAATGATGCTAAAAGCGTTAGAAAAACCCTTCAGGTGGCAGTGTATGGCATGTATGAAAAGTGCGAAGAATTACATGGCGGACATATGAAAAATTCTTCTGATATTTATTTAGTAATAATAATATTTACCTACTTATATTATACTTCATTTAATACTGTTTATAATAATTTATTAGTGTTCCAAAATATTTAAAAAAATACAAATTATATCAATCTATTATTTAACAGAAGTATCTCTTTTTGCATAAAGATTAAATTATAAATTCACGATGACTAAAGTCTTACCTACGATGAAAATTAAGAAAGAAGTAAGAATTTCCTTGATAATTTGGATAGCTATGTTTAGAGTATAATTTATAATTTGAAATATTTTTGAAAACGTCTGAAAAACCGCATTAGTTATGTTATACATATCGGGGTTTTATTCTGTATTTCTTTATTATCCCATATTTAAGCTATAAGGCATGTTTGCTTTTAATTGGATATACGTGTATATTATAGCAATTATAAAAATTAGATTATTCAGAAATATTTTAAACTTCAAAAAACAGGTTTAAATATACTACTGTGGCTATCTTCTCTCTTTCACTCATATAAATTATTTGATATAGCTCGCTTGAAATTTTAATCACAATCGTTCCTAAAAAAACCAAACTCTTAAAAATTTTTGGAATTGAATAGTTTTCGATAAGTTAAAATAAAATAATGTGAAAGTGTAAGAAATAAAGATGTCCCCTGATTTTCTGTGGCATATTTTTTAACATTCTATCCAATAAAAATATTTCTGTATCAAATTGCTTTTTACACCACTAGAATCTTACATGTATTATAATAAAAGGTGAAAAACCAGAAAGGACTAAATATTGGAGGGAAAATTTGTTTCCGTTTAAAGAGAAAAATCTAAAAATGGCAATGGTAAACTATGAAATTACAATGTTGAAGAACAGAAAAGAGTTTTTGCAGATTGCCAAGTTTTGAAGACTGAATTTGTATGTAGTCATACGATTTTATACTTTATAATACTGTAATCGGGTTTTAAATTATTCGATTTATTAAAGTATTGATCTAATATTGATAAGATATGGAGGCTTAGTATCTTTAGGGAATGTTTTCTTTGAATAAAATTCTGTTTTGATTTCAACGATTGAGGATTTCACTGCTATTCGATAACGAATATTGGATTTTACATATATTGCATTTGCATATATTCCTCGACATTTAGTAAAGGTTCGGTACTAGCTTTACCATAATAACTTGTTTGGAAGTTTTCATAGCTATAATAGGCAGGAGCAAACAACTTTTTTGGGAAATCTAAGTTCCATCTCTCGTAGAGAAACACAGTAAGTAAAATATAGGTTAATTTCACTTATATTCATCTTCTATCACAATTTTTCAAAGATTGAAATCCAATTATTGTGTATCTGGGACGCTCCAAATGTATATAATTAGAGCCCATAGTATAAATAAGCACAAGTCCAATTAAGGGATTTAACGTATTGAAGGGAAAAATCGTTCTCGTTTAAAGAGAGAAATCTATAAATGGCAATGATAAACTATGAAATTACAACGTTGAAAAATAGTGAAAAGTCGTTGCAGATTGCCAAATTTTGAAGTATGAATTTGTATGTAGTAATACGATTTTATACTTTATAATATTATAATCAGGTTTTAAATTATTTGAATTATTAAAATATTGATCTAATATTAATGAGATATGGTCTGACATTTATACGTAGATGCCCTCTTCATACAATTTGAAGTTCTTTATTTTGATATTCGGTCGATTTTTATTAGTATGAGTTTATCACTATTATAAGACCTTTTTAAAAACAGAAAAATTGTAGCAACCAATTCCAGGTTTTTTTCAGAGGTAATTTAATGCTAACATTTAGAGGAATAACTTTCCAAACCAAATAACGTACTTTACAGTGAATATACCATAAACGTTTATTGAAATAATTTAGCAACCACCATGGAATATAAAGCGAACTGCATATGTAGCAACCTATTTTTAATAGGCTGCTTATTATGTATCATTATGAGCGGTTTCGAGGAAGATAAGAAGGGAGCTTTAAGTGGACGACAATTTAATAATATTGTGGGTTCGCCTTCGCGTTTTTAAAGAAAGTATAATTCACATATAGTCAAGAAGGAAAATTATATGATTTTATTTCAATTCTCGGTATTATATTTATATTATATCTATATACATATGTACAAGAGGGGTGAATTATGGAATGGCGTTACAAGTATGGAACATAAAAACAAATGTAATTTATTTATTTTATTTATTTATGTTATTTATTTATTTATACTCAAAACAAACACTAAATGTAGTAATTACATGCTCGAGTACGAGTGCTTACTGGGTAACTAAACTAGAAAGACAAACATATTATATACTATAGAACTTAACCCTATAAAAAAAAGAAAAATACACACAAATTAAAAATTAAAAATAGGATGCATGGAGAAGACCTTATCCTTAATAACTCTTATACTATCGTTAAAAAAATCTATATCACATTGATTTATTGCTATATTGCAATATTTAAGCATTTTGTTAATAGAGGAGCAATTTGTTGGTGAGTATAGACACAGACTTCGGTTTGTGATTCTTAAGTTAACTTTAGGTACTATAAATCTAATATTATTAATAAAGGAACATTTCTTGTACTTTATGTTTTTAATCACACAGTAAATAAATGAGATAGAACTCAAAGAACGCCTTTCACTTAACCTAACCAGACCAAATTCAGTTAACATACTGCTATATGAAATCCTGTAAGGATATATATGGTGTTTTTTAACATATAAATATCTTAAGAATCTTTTTTGAACTTTTTCTATTGTGTTGCTATGAGTTTCAGTCACTGGTGCCCATATAACCGAGGCATACTCCAGATGAGGTGCAACCAAACTATTAAATAGATAAACAATGGTATTCAGATTCCTAAAATGTTTAGTATTTCTAATTATGAAACCCAAAAGTTTATAGGCTTTATTGACAATATTCTCATAGTGTTGATTAAACCTCAAACTGGTGTGCAACTGAACTCCCAGATCCTTGCATTCATTCCTCCTTACCAGGATGCAATTCCCAATAGAATAATCAAAAACTTAATAATTAACTCTACGTGTAAAGGTTATACTTAGACATTTATTGACATTAAGAGGCATTCTATTTTCATGGGACCATAGTGCTACAGCATTTAGATCCATCTGAAGAAGATGGCAGTCTTCAATATTAGATACACGCTTATAAAGTTTAAAGTCGTCTGCAAATAATAGGCACTCGGAATGATTAAGACAGTCTGGCAAGTCATTTGTGAAATTGGCAAACAATAATGGCCCAAGATTGCTTCCCGAACTCCAGATGTTGACAAGAAGAGTCTTGAAAAACTCCTACCAACCTTAACCTGCTGAACTCTACAGGTAAGATCAGATTTTATGAATTTACATGAACCAAGTGAAAAACCAAAGGATCCCAGTTTGGCAACAAGGATACGATGGTCCACCTTATCAAAAGCTTTCTGATAATCCGTCATGATAACATCAAGCTGTAATTTATCATTAATTGCACTTCCAGCTGCCTCGGTTAATGTACAGAGATTGGTGACTGTCGATACATCCGGTAAAATGCCATGTTGTTGGTTAGCAAACTTATTTTGAAATGAATACAAGATACCATCATGAAGGATATTTTCAAATATCTTAGCCATAGAGTTCAATACACTAATCGGTCTGTAATTCTCTATAGAACTTTTGTTCCCCGCCTTAAAAATTGGAGTTATAAGTGCCTGTTTTAGCTTACTTGGAAATATGCTTTTCTCAATACATAGATTGAAAATGCGCTGTATGGGGATGGACAGAAAATCAGAACAACCTTTATATATGTATGAAGGTATGTTATCTGGGCCTGTGGCTTTTTTACTCTTTAATTTTTTAATACTGTGTTTGACTTGTTCAACTGTTATTAATGGAAACTCAAAAGTACCTACCAACTCTGGCAAATTACCAATTTCTGTTCTTTGAAACACAGAGCTAAATTGTAGAGCAAAGCCATCTGCTATCTCCTGAGAGCCATTGACAGTTTGTTCATTGAGAACCATTTCAGATGGAATACTAGGTTTTTGACGTTTTGATTTTATAAAACTCCAAAAATTATTTGGGTCGACTCTGATATTATCTTCGATTACTTCATTATACAATTTAAATTCATGACTTGTTTGCCTTTTAATTGAACATCTTAGATCTTTATATTTATTAAGAATTTCAGTATTAGCCATTCCCAACTTGATTTGCCTATGAAAACGATGTTTAAGTTCAATTTGTTTTTTCAGTTCTTCTGAAAAGAAGATGGGATATTTCGGGGCTTTACCTGAAATATATTTTTTTTACTACTAACATGATAAATCACCATTATTTACTCCATTCCTCAAATGAGAAGTAACATTTCTCACCCTAGGTAAATAATAATATTAAAAAAAACCTAGGTCAATAATGAAACGGAAACGGAAAATGTCAAAATGTCAAACTTGTTAGTTTGGCAACTAGTTGTCATTTCGGATTATTTGAAAAATGAGTAGGAAATGATTAATTTCAAAATCTAATCAATTCAAATAATGATAAGGATTGTATCAGTGCTATTAGTAAAAAAATTATATACAGTATGACTCACTTTTCATGACTCCCCATAATATTCTTATTAATAATGCGATTTTGTCAAAATTTAGATGGAAAGAATTTGTATGTATGGAGCTGTCAGGAGATTATGTTACGATATCTGTCAGTTAGACAACTGAACTTCCAGGCTACCTGATAT
>MU192416.1:0-10395 GCA_016904865.1 Pissodes strobi
GTAAGAGTAATTTTGACATTACTGACAATTGATGTTGTTACTTCTTCCTTTTCACCGTTTGCTTCGTGACTCTGCTTTACTTTCTTAGCTTCTCTCTTTTTTTTGTTTTTTAGCGCTGCCTTCGATGGAGCATTATTTGATCCTTCAAAGAATTTTAAAGAAAATGTTTACATTACAATTTGCCAGGGAGGATTTATAATTATTAAGAACAATAACATCCCTCTTTAGTGGGGGTTTTTCTGCAAGTGCATTTGTGCAGTGAACTATCTTGAACAACTAACAAAAAACGGTGTGTGCTTAAGACTACACGACAGAAACAAAAATTTCACCAAGGCGAGATTAATGTTTAAAAATCTAAATACAACTTTAAACGTTTCTTCCGGCCGCCGCCGATGACGTGCGTCAAAACTAAATACAATATACCGGCATAATACATATTTGGTGTAAATTTAACAGTTAGGTAGATGATTATTTGAATTAATATATCACAGAGATTGACAAAATTAACAGGGTAATACAAATAAGACTTTAAATGCCTTATATCTCTTGTTAGTGTCAAAACTCGAAATGGCGAAAAGTTTAAATTTAATTAGCTCACCCTGTATAAAAGACATAATCATTTGGAAAGTGGTCTCTTGTACGGTTTTTGGCATAGCTTCCTTCTCGTCAAGTGACTAGCTTTATTATATAAAAAAAATTATTTCTTCTAAAGAAAATAAAAACCTTCGTTTTTTTACCCATAAATCCGTGTTTTTACATTTTCCTTCAAAAGTCCATCTTCACATTTTCAAAACAGAGAAACATTTAGACAAATCACTATAGTTATCGTGTATCAAAGCAAAATTTTGAAAAATGATAACTCGGGGAATCGGATCGTTAATTATTTTTGTTTTATTATTTTCCGTCGGCGGTCTCCCAAGTATTACTTAAAAAGGGCCATATCTCAAATTACAACCCGCAGCCGTTTTCGAGAAAAATGCTAAATATCTAAAAATAATCCAAATGAGCTTTAAATAGCCAAATCTAAACAGCTTTGGGCGTTACACGCTTGTGTCGACATCTCGGTCTTATTACCCAGGAAAGTGTACTGAACGCACATCATCAAAAAAAGTTTTCATTTCAAAAAAATCATGTTTCCATATATTTTATATTATATTTTACTTATCATACGAGCATACATTTTATGAGGACTTAATTAAGTTGCCATGCGCCATAAGATGCAGTATTTTGACCTACAGCACTACACAAAAGGTGCCACATGCTCTTGCAGAGCATTCCGTGTGTATCGATCTGAATTTAAGGCGCCATCAATGACTACCACCTGTTCGTGTCTCTAAACACAGCCCACTTCACACTGTAGCTGAGCATCCACCATCTCAGATAGTGTGAGTAAAATCGAGTTATTCATGTTGTCCTCTTGGCAGCGGTTTAATACTTTCCTACACATCGATAGAATTAACGCAAAAGTGGTTCTCATCGTAAGAAGAGCTATGACCCGCTGGTCATTATCCCAATTTTGATGCTCTCTAGCGAGCCCAGTCTGGCCACTCCATGACGTCGCTAAAGAGCTTTTTTCGATCTGTAGGCTTTCAAATCAAGTTCATTGAGCACTCTTCTAATGGTACTACAGCATATTCTTGTTCCAAGTACTCCTTCCAGCTCGTTTCTTCTATGAGGTGATATTTGACAGCTGTTTAGTAATGTTTGCAACACTATGAACCTGTCATCTCTAGTCGTGGGTGACCGTTTCTTCTTTGATCTCCTCATATACTCTCCCGGTCGCCTCTAACGATTTAAAATGCGACAGATCATGGATTTTGATTTTCCCATCATTTCAGCAGCATCACTTTCCAAATGCTACAGCCCTCGCAACACCAGAAGTTAATTCACCCATTATGAATTTTTGCACAATCAGGATAATGCATGTTGACTTTTGTTTGACTTTGGCAATAAAAAAGGGCATAAATAAAATTGTATTAAGAAATCACGATTAGATGACCTCCAAAACAGGCGTCGAACAGCACCTCAAACAAGAAACTAACTGGAAGTAAGCAAAACCAGGATAAGTCGGCGTACCATTAGCAGAGGGCCCAAAGAACTCTGTTGGAAGGTGAGAAATTACAATTTTCCTCCCTCAAATAAAATAAAATTTTCAAATATAATTTTTTTTTCCTCTGTGTTCTAAAAAGAAAAGACCAGGCTACAATATGATATTATAACATGTTTCATATTATGTAGTTCATTCCACAGGACGTTTAAAACATTACTGGAAAATCGATACATTCTTTCTGCCCCTATATCTGATAAAAAGACGGATTGTTAAAAAATTTCAACAAGTCAACTGCATTCTCACTCGAACGTTTTTGTCGAAAACCAGGATAAGAATACGGATCGGCATACTGCATATTTAATAGTTGATTATTATGTTTTTATGTTCATAACTTGGCAGTTAGGTAGATCATTATTCGAATTAATATATTACAGCCTGACAAGATGTACAGGGTAATCCAAATAAGACTTTAAATGCCTTGTTATTGATTATTTCTCTCTGGCTGAAGTCGACTCGCGCCGTTTTTTTTTCGAAATCATTAAGAGCCGAGCGTGATGCGTGACGGCTCAATTCGATTCAATATCCAGGAACAATGCGTTAAACGCGCCTAAAGAAGTTTTAAATTAAAAAAAATATCGCAATAGAGCGGGAGGTTCCATCAGAGAAAATTGCCCGTTTGCTTAAATTTGCCAGTATGTGTAGTTGAAAGATTTTTAAGTCAAACGTTAAATAAAATTTAGATACTTATATTCTAAGAACCACAAACGTATTTCAGTTGTTCAAATTGTGACCAAACTGAGAACTGACTGAGGCAGCACTGACTGTTGGCATTTCTCCTTTTTTTTTTATCTTGCACCTCTTTCAAAACTTTCCAATGATTATAACAAACCGATGCGAAATACAATACACCTAATTTTTATTAATGTTGATCGAATGTCAGATTAATAAGTTATGATAAAATATATCAAATAACCTGAATAATTTAAATTTTTGAATTGTTCCCAGGAGCTTAAACGCTTTTAATTAACATATCATACATAGCTAAGTTAACTGATTGTAAGTGTGGCATATTTTCCAGTCTCACGTGCACGGGGGCATGTGCCCCCAATAATTTTCAATAGAATAATAGTAAATAAAATGTTTGTATTGTCTCCGCTAAAAACATTATATCATCAATTTGTCGGTCGGTAAAGGTAGACAATATAACAGATATTTTAAAGGTGAAAACACCTAAAATAAGTTAGGTGGATGGTGGATGTATTTAACTGATTATAAGTGTGGCATTTTTTCAAGTCTCACGTGCACGGGGGCACGTGTCCCCAATAATTTTCAATAGAATAATAGTAAATAAAATGTTTGTATTGTCGCCCCTAAAACCATAATAATATTATCAATTTCTCGGTCGGTAAAGGTAGACAATATAACAGATATTTTAAAGGTGAAAACACCTAAAATAAGTTAGGTGGATGTGTGATCATTTGGTGGATTTTAATTAAGTGTGGCATTTAAGGTTTTAAGGTTTTCTTTGTATTAATTGACCTGCCTTACTACCAGAAGAAAGGCAAGCTCTTATAGCGAAAGCACCTTTTTTGTTTGCATAAATAATCTTCGACTAAATGATGAAAGCCCCAGAAAAATTGTCAGCTTCAGGCATTTTTATGTTCAACCTGGAAATTAAAATAAATGATTCTCAATAATTAGTGAGGCTTTTCGCAATTCAGTAATTTTCTAGCAATCGCTGCTTAATGAATTATATCTTATAAAGAATTGATGTTAGGTATGTAAACAAATTTTAATAAAAGATAAGCTTGAATATCGAGACATTATGCTAAAAAGAAAAGCTAGCTTGTATCTAGAAAAAAAAGTAAAAAGTAAAAATAAAAGTATTTTATGTATTTTAATAACATAAACAATCAATAAGAGTAATAAGACACATCAAATAAATAAGTATACATTGATAAGGATATAACTCACAAATATATTGTTACGGCTAGCCTAACAACCATCCAAACGTTTTGTGCTACCCTATACAACTAGCCGCCGTGCCCCTCGCTTCTTTGTCTGTATGACTCATCGCCCGGCCGGACGCGAAGTTTCGGGATCGCTGGAATTATCTCGATGGCCTCGTCGAGATCATACAGAGTGGCCTCGGAATACTTCCCGAATATTCGTGATAGATTTAAGATTATATATAAGCAGACCTAAGGGAATGTTAGTCAGTCGGTTAGGCAGTTAGTTCAGTTAATCATTGAGTGTTGAATAGATATTAGTTGTAAAGTTATAAGAGTAGTTTAAAGTGTTAAATTGTATACAGTGGTAGTGAATAAAGAGAGTATAAGTTGAAAATAGCAATGTTGTAATTCTGTTAAGAACCCACGGGAAAAACGTAACATTTGGTGTCAGAAGTCGGATTGTGAAGGGACCGGACTTGAGAAGTATTTTTCAAGGAAAGAAGAAGTACAAGTACGTCAACGAGACCGTTTGATTGGTGGATTCTGGTAAAATTTTATAACATTCTATGGTCAATACAAGGCAACAAACGGCAGAAATGGAGCAAATAAATAAAATGTTGGCCGATTTCATGGATAATTTAAATGGTGAGAGGCGAGCGGATCGGGAAGAGGATGAACGTAGAAGGCAAGTGGATCGGGAAGAGGAGGAACGTAAAAGGCAAGCAGAACAGGACCGGCTTCAGAAAATTTTACAAGATCAAGAAGATAAAAGGCAAGCGGAACAGGAAGAGGATGATCGTAGAAGGCAAGCAGAACAGGACCAGCTTCAGAAATGGATGCTTGATGTGATTGTAGGCGAGCAAGGAAAATTACAGAAAATATTGGACGGGCAAAATGAGAAGTTTGAAAAAGAAGTAGGGAGTGTACAAAAAGAAGTAGGAAACGTACAGCAAGAAATGAGGAACCTACAAGCAGAATTTATCAGACTAAAAAATCAAGGACCCACCGATAGGGTATTCGCCACAGGGCATAACATCAAACCTCCAACGTATGACGGTCAAACCTCCTGGACAATGTACAGAAGGCAATTTGAAGCCGCTGCTGTTGCGAACGGTTGGAATAACGAAGAAATGGCTACATCACTAGTGGTAGCGCTTCGTGGGTCTGCCCTGGAACTACTGCAGACCATTCCCATCAGCCAACAAGGGAAATATGACATACTTGCAACTGCCCTGGAGAGACGATTTGGAGACCAACATAGAAGACAACTGTATCAGGCACAAGTTAAGTCCCGACATCAGAAGCCTGGTGAAAACGTGCAAGAGTATGAGGCAGACATTAGACGTCTCATTCAATTGGCCTACCCTGGAGCGACAGAGGAATTTCAAGAGGAACTTGCTGCCCAATATTTCGTGGATGGTATCAGAGATCCAGAAACTCAGAAAATGCTACGCCTAGCCAAATTTGATAACAGCAGTGAAGTTTTGGGTAGAGCTCTGGAAATCGAGGCGGCCTGTAACATCTCTAAGCCAGCAATCATGGGCGTATCCATCAAGGAAGAAAATTTGGCGAACAGCTGTGAACTAACTGAAATGGGCGGTATTTTGAAGAAATTAACCGAAGTTCTTCAGGCCACTTGGAGATTCCGGGAGTCACCAGAAGTTAGGCCATACAACCGTAATCAGTGCTATAGATGTGGCAAGACTGGACACTTCAAAAGGGACTGTCGAGTACAAAGATTCCAGGAGCCAATAGAAGATAGGCCACATAACCGAAATACATCAAATCAGTGCTATAGATGTGGAAAGACTGGACATTTCAGAACGGACTGTCGAGTACGGATATTCCGGGAGCCAACAGAAGTTAGACCATGTAATCGAAAGGCTATAAATCAGTGCTATAGATGTGGCAGGACTGGACATTTCAAAAGAGACTGTCAAGTACAAAGATTCCGGGATCCACTAGAAGATAGGCCACATAACCGAAATATTTCAAATCAGTGCTATATATGTGGCAACATTGGGCATTTTAAGAGAGACTGCCGAGTACAACTACGACTTACAGCTCCATCCAGAGACAACAGCAGTTCAAAGCCAAGTCAGGAAGAGTTGAAACAATACAACTTTAAGGCTAAGCACAGGGAAGGAAGATAGCATAGTAATACAGATGCTTTATCCAGAAGGTCATGTGAGGATAATTATAAACATCGCCAAAGAATTGACCAACGAGAAGGAATCACTCCCATTAGGCGAATCAAGTTTAAGGTTGATCAGCAGTGGACCACAGAGCAATTAAAGAAAGATCAGCTTGAGGATAATGAAATAGCACTACTACTAAAAGCTAAGGAAGAACGTCAACCAAGACCAAGCTGGAGAGATGTTTCAACTAAGGGATCTACTTTTAAATCTCTGTGGGCTCAGTGGGACTCCCTGATAGTTGAAAATGGACTCCTTAAACGAGCCTGGGAAAGCGCCGATGGCAAAGTAGTGAAGACGCAGTTAGTGGTACCAAGGAAGAGGGTATCGGAAGTTCTGGACGAAGTACATAATAGAAAGTTTGGTGCTCATCTCGGAGTGAACAAAATGATTGACAAGATCCGCGACAGATTTTATTGGGTCAACTACGGCCAGGATGTGAAATCATGGTGCCAGCAGTGTTCAACCTGTGCCTCAAGTCAAGGACCTCAGACAAGATCCAGTGGGAAGATGAAACAGAATGATGTGGTACTACCGTTTGAACGTCTCGCAAGTGACCGAATGAAGGCTCGATATGACCTCCAAGCTAACTCTAGGGGATTTCGGATGAACGATAAAGTCTGGTTATATAACCCGCAAACGAAGACAGGAAGATCTCCCAAGCTAACACCAGTATGGGAAGGACCCTATACGGCCATCAAAAGAATTAATGACGTTGTGTATAGAATTCAGCGTAGCCCCAGGAGCAAACTGAAAGTTGTCCACCTCGACAGATTGAAAGCATATCACGGACATGAAGTAGCTGATCGGGACGATCAGAATTAAGAGGGAGGCAATGTTACGGCTAGCCTAACAACCATCCGAACGTTTTTGTGCTACCCTATACAACTAGCCGCCGTGCCCCTCGCTTCTTTGTCTGTATGACTCATCACCCGGCCGGACGCGAAGTTTCGGGATCGCTGGAATTATCTCGATGGCCTCGTCGAGATCATATAGAGTGGCCTCGGAATACTTCCCGAATATTCGTGATAGATTATATATAAGCAGACCTAAGGGAATGCTAGTCAGTCGGTTAGGCAGTTAGTTCAGTTAATCATTGAGTGTTGAATAGATATTAGTTGTAAAGTTATAAGAGTAGTTTAAAGTGTTAAATTGTATACAGTGGTAGTGAATAAAGAGAGTATAAGTTGAAAATAGCAAAGTTGTAATTCTGTTAAGAACCCACGGGAAAAACGTAACAATATGACATTAAACAAAAAGTATATATAAAAAAACAAACTTGAGAGCTGGACGAACTAAAACGCCGATTCAGCTACAAGCCAAAACATACTCGTTTAGCGCATAAAAACTCTTATCAATGAAAAACTCCTTTAATTTTCTTATGAATACGCCATCACTTGGGGAAAGTTTCATTTCATCTGCAAGCAAATTAAAAAAAGCTGCCACCTGCATAAATAGGCGATTTTTGATAAAATGAATGGTTGGGGCGGCCGGTTTAAACGAAAAGTATCTTTTTTTCCTGGTATTGTAACCATATATGGCAGTTTAGACTAAATAGATGTCTGTTTTTGTAAATGTACATTAAAAGCTTAAACAGGTATATGGAAGTTATAGTGAGAATTTTTTTATTTTTGAAAATTAATCTACAGCTTGAATTATATGGTAGATTAAAAATAAGACGAATCATTCTTTTCTGTAGCACAAAGAGTCCGTTAATATCCGATGAGTGTTCACAAATGACGATGTTGTAAGATATGTGTGAGTAAACCATAGCATAATAGGTTGTCAATAGGGTTTCTCCGTTAAACGTTTGTCAATTGAGCAATGGCAAAGTGTGCACTGCACACTTTACCGCAATCTATATGGTTACTGTAAGATAAATGCCTATCTATATATGTACCCAAAAACTTGACACAATGTTTAGTTTCTAGATCAGTATTTCCTATTTTAAAATAAAAATTTTTACCTGGTCTACGCACATTATGTGCCTCGAGAATTCTTGCTTTATCACAATTTATCATAAGCTTATTCTTACGACACCACTCATTAAAGCCCCTCAAGACATCTGCAACCTTGCAAAGAGCTGTTTCTGCATAAATAAAAACGGATCCGATACGAACATGTTTGGGAATGTCATTAACATATAACAAAAATATCAACACTACCTTGGGGGAGTACTTCGATGTACTTTAAAGGTTTCGGATTTGCAGTTTTCCACCTTCACAAAACTTTTACGGTCTCTTAAAAAAAAATTGTTGGCAGGACCACGGATTCCAAGCGCGTCTAGTTCGCTACAAACAAAGTTAATGTCTATTCTATCGAACGCACGAGACAAATCGAAAAAAAAAAAGATATAGTACACTCATGTTAACACCAGATTATCATTAATTGTATATATTCAATACATGCAGTTTCGATTGACTTGTTTTTACGAAACCCATGCTGAGACCCAGTGAGAATAATAAAATAGTCTAAAAACATACAAACTTTTTCTGTTACAAACCTTTCAATGATTTTTGAAAAAAAAAACACTAAGTATCGATATGGGTCGGTAGTTATTCATATCATGTATATCGCCCTTTTTATAAACAGGAGTGATTGAGGATAATTTTAAAGTGTTCGGAAATTGGCCAAGTTCAAGAGACCTATTTATTATGTAAGCTAATGGTACTACAAACACATCATCAGAACAATTTTTAACAAGGTCGACAGAAATATTATCATAACCACAGGAGTTCTCACTTTTTAATGACTTTATAATATACTTCTCGAGGTGTTACTGGAGGCCAAAAGAAATAGAATTTTACTGTTCCCGAGATGTTGAATACTTTCAGAAAAGAAATTTTTAAAATGTAAATTTAGTTTATTGTCAAGGGCAACAGAAAAATATTGCGCGAAGGAATTTGCAATATCCTGAGAACAATTGATGGTTTTAGTGTTTGCGAAAATCCGCAATTTTTTTTCGTGATTTTGTGTTACCTATATTTTTATTTACTAGGCTCCATAAGGTTTTGGAATTATTTGTCGAGTGGTTTAAGCTGTTGTTAATATGCTTCTGCTTTCCAATTTGGATTAATTTACTCGTATCTTTTTTAAGCTGTTTGTACGATCATTAATCTGCATATTATTACTATTTTTTCTCAGCCAATTAATACCCTTTAGGTCATCCAATTGTTTTTTAAGTTGCACAGAAAATGTAATATTGTTTTTTTTTATATTATTTTTTATGATATTCTTTAATGGGCATGATACCTCAAAGCACCACGGCACGGAGTTCATTACTTCATCATATATATATCATTAATATTTGTACAATATGCAGTACTGGCAATAGAGTAACCTACACTAAACCTAGTAACAAATTCATGAATTGATTCCTGGTTCAGCGACCTAACAAGAATCCTGTCACATTTTGATACGCATTTTTCATATTGATTTGCAAGGTTAAAATAGAGTAAGGGCGAAAAATAGTCAGATAAATCAGGATCGAAATTTTCAAAATTTAGATTCGCTAATCCATTGCTTAGGATTAAGTAATCTATGCTAGTGCAACTGCGGTTATTGGGTAATAACATTGCCACTCTTGCTGGTGTATTTACAAGTTGTTAAGTTGAATGGATTTAGAATGTCCGTAAGAATCTTGTAACTAACGTTATGCGTCTTATCAATATTAAAGTCACCGGTTATAATATAAATAATATAATGTTTATATTTGGTGTTAATAGTTTTCTTCCTCTGAATGTGACACTACGTGAGAAAGTTCTGTACACTCACTAACCGTGCCTCTAACGAAAATCGCAGACGCACCGTGTATATAATTGTTCCTAGCAAAACAGCTAATTTTTGTGTATCCATCAATGTTACACACGTCCTTATTTACTCTAGATAGCCAATGTTCGCATATTGTCAAAAATTTTAATTTTTTTTACTTAATAGTAGTTCTAAAAAAATAACCTTATTACTAAGACTTTATATATTAATATGCAAGAGACACAATCTGCCATTAGTCACAGAGTCGTCATTAGTAGAAGCAGTACTTATTTTTTTTTACTTCCTGCTCTCTAGTCAGGTACTTTTGGGGTTGATTTGATCGGAAAAAAGTATAATTTTTTATTATAATTTGGTCAGGCCATGCTGATGCATGTAGAAATTCGCTCCAAAATTCACTTTTAATACCGACCATAAAACTGCTGTTGTT
>MU192416.1:10405-29250 GCA_016904865.1 Pissodes strobi
TAGGTATGCTACCATTGTTTTTTCACTTAAAATCTCCACTAATTCTTCCTACGTGCATTCAGGAGAACTGCGCTTCCTGTATTTTTATGGTTGCCGATTTATTTGCACGTATGTTGTTTGCACGTACATTATTTTCGGTCGCACTGTTTACTTGTGTGTCCTTGGGATTTTGCACTACTGATGTTACTTGCTTTTCGGTTGATTGCTAAAACGGAGGATGGGTTAACGATGGTTTTTGTGCTTTGGATGTATTTAGTGTGGTTTTGTTAGCTGTGTTGTTAATAGATCTTACAAAAGATATTAATTTGTTTTTCTTTCAGTAACGATATTACATATTCTTGGTTTTTTAGAAGATATTCCATTTGACTCACTAGACTATTTGTCACCTTTAATTGATCTTCGACGAACGATACTCGTAATTGATTTTGAACATATGTTCTCTTCGTGCATTGCCTATCTCTGTTATCGGTAACTTCTGACGATGTGTTGAAAAATTCCTCATTTTCACCAGGATTTACACTATTTGAAAAATTTTTCACAAAACTACTAAGCACTATGTTCCCCCGGGTGTTATCTGGCCAAGATTGGTAGAGGATTGCCTTTATCTGACGATCCCGACTAGTGTGACGTCATCTTTGTGCCGCGAGTGTGCATTGGACATTCCAGCTGTCTTTGATAATCTGAATTAGTTTTATGAAAAATTACTTACTCAGTTACTTCAGGCCCATATAGTAACAAAACTGATTTTTACCACGTTTTTGTTTTATTATTAAATTAGCTCGCTTTCGTGTCAGTCTGTCCACAAATCTTACAATCCGATCTTAACCTAACTTCCCATTAACCGATTTTAATGAAATTTGGTACATTTATTTAGGTTCGGTGGCAATACAATATTATTTAAAAAATACGTTGGAGGGGGACCGTTGAGAGGGTGAGAGGTGGTTGATATTGATACAAATTCACAACGTTTCAACCAAAACTGCTACGAATATCCAGTTTTCAGATTTGATTTCCACTAAATATTTCCAAATTTTAGAGATAAAAACTAGGGTCGTTGGGGGGAGTCGTTGAGGGGGGAAAGGGATTCAATATATATAAAAAATTCATATCGTTTGAATCAAAATTGCTATGAATATGCAGTTTTCAGGTTTCAGTTCCTGTAAATAATTCCTAATTTTAGAGAGGAAATCTAAGTTGGGGTCCAGCTGAGAGGGTGGGAGGGGGTCAATATATAAAAAGAAAAAAAGGAGATAAATAATAATTTACACACGTGAGACTAAAAATCAGAAAATATTTACTTAAAATTATACCACGTTTTGAATAAACTGACTAAAAAGTATAAAATAATAGGTATGATAATGCTTGTAAGGGTAAAAAATAAAATTAAATAATTCAGCACTAAGTGGTCGTCTCTCTCATTTTTTTTTAAGAACTTTTCATTGGGAATCAGAAGGATCTTCTGTATGTGCTCTTTTCAAACTAGCCTCTTGCTTGCTGATGGTTAAATATTTCATCTTTACATATACCCTTTGGCGGACAAATGTTTTTTTCTACGACTGCCTGAAAATAGACAAAAACGCAATTTTAGGACTTCGCCATTCTTAAATCTGTAAAAAATGGGACTCCCGTACCATAGGCTTTGCCCCAGGGGATGTGTCATATGAGGCTCCCACACCGGGGGCCCCATTCGAAAGCTCCGGCCCCCGAGAGCCACATGTTAAAATCTGCGAAAAATGGGCCCCGTACCAGGGGCCCCATTTCAGGGCTTTGAGCCTCAAGGAGTCCCAATTTAGGGCCTCGCCCCCGGATGCTCCTTTTTCCGAATATGTAAAAAATGGGTCCCCCGAGGACAGGCAAAGCCATAAGAGGAGAGGTCAATGGCGTCTTTTTCCAAAAATATGAAAAGAATAACTCCAAAAATTAAGGGCGAAACTCTAGAATGAGGGACGAAACCCTAAAAAGACGCCCCGGGTAGAGCGTTATCCCAGCCCTGGCATCTCAATACCTACTCATCCACTAATTACACAACTTGCTGTAGAAATGTTTGTAATGTAAACTATAAATTTCAATTTAAAGACAAGATGCTTGATATATTATTATTATACTATAATAAATATTATATAATATAAAAATTATTTGCAGTCATAGAAAAAGTATAGTATGCAATGCGTGTGTAAAGTGTTATTTTCAACACTTGTTGCACAATATACTATTATTAGATCCTCTGGTACATCTTTGACTTTTATTTTTATTTTAAGCAGTTTTTCCTGAACAATATGTTTCTTAAAGGAAAATTGATTTTTTTTTTAAAACAGTGCTTCATTTTAAAATCTTCTAAATGTCTATTAAATTAAGTGTATCTATAAAACGCATAAAAAATTCCACCAAAATCCACGATTCAATGATAGAAATCCACCAAAACACAATTAAAACACTAAGGCCGACCAAGAATCTTTGACAAGGGACCTTGTCAACGATAAGAATCTTGATGGCCAACGACGCGGCGCTGCACTTACAAAAACTTTAACTTTTGCAACTTGCAAGTTTCCTTAAAAAACACGTGCAAGTATTTTAGATACTTATTAGCGATACTTACCTGGCACGCCAAGAATTTTACAAAATTCCTAGAAACATATTTGTGGCATTTTCTCATCTTTATGAAGACGAATAACCAACAACAACTAAAAAAACAATTTCAGTTTGGGCTCTTCCTCAGTTTTGCGTCTTGACTTGATTATGTACCGGTTTTAAGACCTGCTAGAAAACTGATACATGTCGTTAAATTTGACCCAATATACAGGTCCCTCGTGAAAGCAAAAATGACGTATTTCGTGCTTCAAGAGGATTATCCTTTTGGTTACCTGGTTTAAAATGCAAATAGTAGGCTTCAAGAACAATTGATATATTATTATAATGAACTAAAAACAACCAAAGTTTGTTAAATCTTAAAAAGCGACCCATTAATATTTCGTAAAATTATTTGTTTACTTCATAGTGCACATCTTAAGCCATCTTGTGGCACATTTGTACGATTTTTTATCTCTGTAGATAATTGAGACAAATCTGTAAAATTCGTTGCTTAAAAAATTAATCAAGGATAGCTAAACAGTGTCATTAGGTTGCAGCACCCTTACAGCCTTAAAGCATATTTATATTGATTTACTTTAAAAACTCCTTTAAACTTTTTATTGTTCAATGTACATCCTTTTACCAAATATATTCCTTCAGCGATGATTCTTGGTTCTTAATTTGAACGGTTCCGAATTATTTACCTTCTCCCTGATATTGTTCCACTGAAAACTCGAATGTTCATAAAACTACCACGCGCCCTCGCATCGTAACGTAAATCCAAATTCATGACGCCGACAACAGGACAATAATAAGAAGACCCAACAATATTATTTGAACACTTTAAGTGCTCGATATCGTGATGCCTAGCGCAAGGAGTTTGTGATACTGTTGGCGTTCAATATCAGGATTAAACATCGTTGGCGCGTTTTTGTTCGTCTAACTACTGAAATTATGTTATAGTGCATTGAAAACGGTACTCAAGGAAAATACAATATAGAAAACCTATACAGAAATATGACTTTTTATGCGATTTTCAAGGGAATTCACTGTACACATGCATACAGAGAAACCGCCACTAGTACCAGCTGGCACTATCACTGTGAGCTTAAGAGTACCAAATCTAAATAAACTATGCAATAAATAAATGATACAATTTAACCATTGGTAATTTTTAAGGACTTCTGAGTATTTCCTGGTATTCATGGAGATTATGTACAAATGGTTGCACTGGATACACATTATAAAAGCAAAATTGCATTAAAGCAACTTCTACAAATATTCTTAAAACCGAAATTAACCTAAATTGACTGGTAAACTTACCAACTCTATGGGCGTCTTCTTCTTCATCATGCAACTTAAAGTTAACAACTGGCCGATTCCGAGCTGACGGAGGCCTGTAAGCTTGTTTAGAGGCTTGAGGTTGACTAGAAGATATTCCCTCGACTTTCTTATTTGAAATTTGCGGCTCTTTAAATGCTAGTTTGTGATATGGCTAAAATAAATTGAAAAATAAAAATCGCAAATGTATTGAATATACGCCACAGTCTAGCTTTTAACATTACCCAGACAGCACCCAATATCCTCAGAATATTCAGTTTTCATTAAATATAGCATTAAAATATGTCGAATGATAATAAAATATTGTACGCATGTTTTTTATATTCCCCTCTAGGAACATTACAAATATATATCACTACGTGTTGAATACTAAAGAAATATATTCGGGAATGGTAAAATGAATAATCCTAAACAAATATTCCAGAAATATTCATTCCCGCCTAAAACCCACCTATTTTCGTATTGGCAATGCCAATGCCAAATACCGACTGAAGTTGGAGCCGTATCTGTGAACAAACATGGAGGACGTCGTTAATAATGCGTTTATGTTTATAGTTCAAGTATTCTGAGTTTCTTACACTTTGTGTGATCTGAGTGTTAATACAATGTGTGGAAAGTCCCTTTACAATTAATATCTTAAAAATTGTCATCTTAAAATTTTCTGTAGAATCCAAAAAATTCAATATTATACAAGGATCCATGTGTCATTATAAATTGGCAAATATTTTTGTCCTGCCTTCTCATCACCCTTGTAAATTTGGCTCAATGTTTCAACACCAGGTTGCAGATGCGTTTTTTTATGGTACGCAACAAATATACTACAGCTTTAACGAAACACATTTTTGTAAAATCGTTCCGTTCACCAGCTTTCCGTCTACTAAAAAATCGACATTTTTAAACCTGACCTATTAAAATAGGAGCATAATCTTGGTCAATGCTTCATCCTTTCAATTTAATTATCAAAACATTTAGAGTAAGCCATTTGTGTTTTTTTATTCAGTGGCACACACACTAAAGGGAGATCCTATGGCACTCGAAGAGCGGTGTGTGTTGGAACTAAAGGGAAAAATGTCCTGGGAGTGAGTTCCACAGTGATACAGGGCACCAGACAAAGGAGTCCTTGTAAAGCTATGTTCTAGGTGTTTCCAGTTGCACGACGAACGAGTACGCTCTTGCCGTCTGTCGTGATTGTCTGACAGGCGTTGCTAGGGTCATGCCAAAGCAGACGTCGAGCCAAGGAAAATCTAGGTGGAACTCTCTTAGATCGTCCCAGTTTGCACAATTGTAGTGTCAGATTTTACGAGGTAATGGTGGGTCTTTCTGTAAAAGTGGCAGTTCACAAACCGTTGTAATAAGTTTGTGGTCAAAAGTACCTAATGGCCGTAATGGGGAACTTGCATAAAAATCAAATTTGAAAAATATTACTCACAAACATAATTTAATACTATTAAAAGAACCACACAGTTCACAAAAAATGTATAATAAATATGAGCAATTAAAAACTGCATAATTGAAATTATTCTTGTCCTTGGCTGAGACCGGTTTTGACGTCAAGTAGCTCGTTTGTCGTCGCGCCTGACGGACGGCAGAGCAGAGGACGTCTAGCAGATAGCTTTCAAAATGACTGATACCAGTTTTTTTTAAAGGACAGTCTGACAATTTACCACTACTGGATATGTTTATGGTGGCGTCTTACATAAAAAAAAACGCCGAGATCTCTTGCTGAGGTTCACGGTGTTCAAACTAACAGGTAGGGTTATAGAAAAACTAGTTAATAAGTTTGTGTTGCTTCCATTATTATTATTATTATTAGTAGTATTAAAGCACAGATAAAAGTACAAATCAAACACGAATTCTAACAAACACCCTCGCAATTCAACGACAAGCAGTAATACACGCAAAATATTTTAATACTTACGGCTACCGTACTGCCTTCACTGACATTTTAAGGTAATACGTCAGTGACTGCCTTCCGTTCGAACGAGCGGCGTGACGTCACGTGTCGTTTAAAATGAATAGCTTGCCGTAACAACTTTAATAATTGTTTATTGCAAATTAAATATTGCGATTTGAAGGCTGATACTTGGTGCGTGCTGTCTCTATAGGCACGCAAATATATTAAAGAAATACAAAAAAAAAGATCCGAGTTGGTTCGTGTACAAGTTGAGTAAGTCCGCAGCTGATGACAAATGCTTTCGCTTCTTTACCTTGAAATCTCCCAGAACGATTATTTCTGAATTGGGGTGGTCGACCTGTATTCGATCAAAAGTGGTAGCTAGTGTTGTAAAAAAGCTTTTGTAGGTTCTATCGCTCGGAAGGTCATAACGAGGGTAAGGGTAGTTTACTGTTGTTGTTGTAGAACATACTTGTGTTTATGTAAGTGTGGTCTATTTGCTTCTAGATATTGATGTACCGAATTAATGTTTGTATTTAGACCTCTTATGCTGCAGAAATCTATTCTAAATTGGTTCGGTATATTTGCCGTGTGTGAAATGTTGCATGCAGCGACCCCCCGCACACTGTTGCGCTTAATGGACAAAATTAAAAAATTGATGTTTTTATTGTTGGATCATTAAATAGTGTTATCATTAAAAGAATGCCTGTAGATGATGATGGTACAGTATGTTTACCTTTTTTGCTATAGAATTCCCAAAGAAAAAAAAATTAAAAAACCAAAATAAATTTACCGCGATTATTAGAAGGTTAGTATAAAGTTAAATTCTAAAAGAACAGTATATTGTTTTGAGGTGATTATTTTTTAAATAAATTAAGAGGACTATGGACCACATTGAAGAAGGTGAGTAATCAGTCACACTATTAGCCTTTCGCATATAATTAATTAAATGATTTAAAACATTTTTTTTAACTTTAACTAACAATTTTAAAAATATATAGAAATATAGTCCTATAAATTTTTGAATATAAATCCTCTAAACCCTTTACTTTAAAATGACAATAATCATTTTTTGCGAATTTTTGCGATTTTTCTTATTTTTAGAAAAAACCCTTGCCGTTCCTAATAACATTTTATACTAACATTGGGTAACTTGCGAGAAGAATAAAAAATATTTGGTGTAATGGAAATAATTCAAGCTATCTTGAAACTAGAATATAGTTTACCTAACGTAGAAAAAATATTGCTGCTTAGCGGCAAGTTATTTTTATCAAATTTGGAACGAATGTGGAACGACTGTGGCAGGCGCGCCGATGTTTTTGAAAAAGTAAATTTTAAATGGCTACAAGGCAATTTTAAATTCTCCGATATAGGCAACCAAATATGTTAAATAAAGAAGAAATTGACCCCCAACCCGGACCCAATCGTGGAAGACCGCGAGTCCCTTTTGAAGATGCGTCTACAAAAACTAAATTACGCAGAAAACACTTGGCTGAAAATATAGATGAAAATAGAAAAAGACAAGTGTCTGAGAAAAATATCAAAGTTTGTAACTCATTCAGTGTTTTTTTTTATATTATAGGCTTTTCCAAAAAAAAAAAAGAATTGATTTAAAAAAATATATTTCTTTATTGATTTTGATGACTGGCTTATTCAAAAATGAGTGAAACTGGGTTTTTATACTACCTAAAATACAAAATTTCGTCCACCTTGCATTGTTCTTTTTTTGTTGTAAACATTTCTCTGTTATAAAAGTATCTTTTTATGGTATGTAAACTGTAATTATTTCCAAATTTTGATAAAATTTAATTTTTTTTAATGCCTAAGTATCTTTTTATTTATTTATTTTCAAGAATTAATTTTTTTTTGCCTAATAAATTCACCTGATCTTTTTAAGTAAACATGCATTAACTTTTTTGGGTTATACTCTGTACAATAGGAACCATTTATCTTTTTTTTAAGTAGTAGGTTGTCGGCTAAGGTGTATATTTATAAATAAGAACAGTCGCATTAATTAATATCACTTTGAATTCAAGATATGAATTTTGTCTTAATTCCCCTATACGGCGCAACAGTGTGCCCCGAGCTACCCTGCACCCGGAGATCCGAATGGCCGGGGTTTACCTCCGGAATGTTTTGATCCTGGAAGGGCTATCATGTCCATATATTCCTACTGTGGAACCCGGAACCACCACTTTGTACTTTGGTGTTCTTCACCCTGGGGGAGGACGACGGGATATGGCCATCTCGTGGCAACTCGGATGGCGGGAGCTCCACTCCCCGTAATTAAACTGCGCTCACCAGTTTGAGGTTCCTGCATGCTAATACAATGCAGCCCCGCTTGTCACAAACTGTCATTGATCAGCTTCAGACTTTGTACTTCGGTGTTTTCCAGCCTGGAGGAGGACGATGGGATTTGATGACATCCCGTAGCAACTCGGAATGGCGGGGGGCGTAACTCCCCGTAATCAAATTAAATCAAATGTAGGGTCCTTAAATTAGATAGCTCAATAAGTATTCTAAAATATCTAGGGAGATAGCTGAAAAATGGGGTTACTTTTTGGTAAAAAGCATCTTTCAAGGCACCTTGTATCTAACAGCTAGACGAGATATCAGTTTTTCTGCCGTTTGTATACATCATACAAGGTGCACTGAAAGATATGTTCATCCAAAAGTAATTCTTAGCAGATATTTTAGTTACTGAGCCGACCAAATATAAGAACCATAAACTTAGTAGTTTCAGACGTATCGATACATCAGAAGAAAGGAATGAAAATTTAACACATAAAATGCTATGACCTTTAAAAAGAGCTCTGTATATCTACCTTACAGAAATGACAAACCGTAAAGTAATTTTATAACTTTTGTATTCCTTATTATTAATAATAAATTATTCAGATAAGTACAATATTTTTGTTAATTTTGGCTGTTCTTAAATTTCTAATAAATCGGATTTTTTAAAGCAATATTAAACCATAAATAAAGGGACCACGGAGTAACATATTACTTATGTAAACATATTATAATTTAACCGCTTAGTCATAGTTCGATAGTTAATAGTAACCAAAATACGGAGTATTAAAATTACAATTTTATTTTTTTTAAAATGATTTTCTAAAAATATTGGAATTTCAAAAAAATTTGGCGATCGAAAGGGTTTTAAGTTGGAATACAATTTTTTTTTCACAATTTTGCTGTTACATACAGATAGCTCCACATATGATACCTGTCGTGCCTTTAAAACCTCATAACTTTTTTGCATCTTAGTGTATCTTTATTTTTTATAAAAATATCTTTTCTCCAGTCTTTTTTTAAGTGAAAAAGATATAATTTGTCAATGTCGCTAGGAGTAACCGTTTTCGTTATATTGGCTATTAAAAGTTTCATTGTTGCTATACAGTGAGTAAAATATTTACTGTAGACTTTATTGTTAATTAGCCGAAACGACAACCTTTTGTAATCAAATATTCTTGGCATGATCATTACGATCCGACTCACTAATATACTTGGGATATTCTAGGTTGATTTAATCAAATATTCCTGGAATATTCATTACCACCTGCCGCAGGAATATCCTAGGGATATTCTAGGTTGATTTAATTGCATATTCCTGAAATATTATATTCAGGACTATTCTATGGTTGTTTATATTTTTCTGGTCAGTCACAAGACTTCGAATCTTCACAACTGAATAATCCGAGATTATTATCAGAACATTTGGTGCTGGGTAGCCAATATAGATTAAATCGCAAAAGGCCAGTTAGGCGGTCTCTCAATCAATACCACCGTAATTGTGAAATAAAATATCATGAAAAATATCAATTCAAAAATCTAAGACTACAAATGCATTTAGAATAATAACACACAAAGAAATATATATTAAACTATAAAATTATAAGATTAGGACATACGAAGAATAGAACATCACATGCTCATTCTCAAAATGATATATAAAACAAATGTCAAATTAAAAGATGAAAAAATAGTTTGGAATATCATGTGATAGATATATTAAAGTTCTGCGTACAAAATTGCGTTGCTGCTTTTCTGCAATTAAAGAATGAATTAGGATACAGACCAAAATGGTGAAGAGTAAAATCTACAAAACAAACCGGAAAAAGTGAAGAGTAAAATCTACAAAACAAACCGGTAGTAGAAAATATTTCTCTACTTCCGTGCCTAAAATATGCCCTTTTAATGTGTAGTGCATAAAATAAATTACTTCACGCACTAGTGCGTAAAGATCTGAAATATTTTTTGACATTTAGGGCAGTGCGTAAAGTAATTTAAAATTTTCGTTTTTTTATTTATTTATCGGTAGTAGTATGCTACTCATGTTTAAAGTGCCCGTTTAGTCTGGAGAAATAGCTAACGATTTGTCTGACAAAACAATACAGAAAATATCTACAACATGAATATATTTTTAAATTAACTGATATATTAGGTATTTTGCAGGCAGAGTAAAAAACGAGAACGGAATGCTTGAAAGCCATGAAAATACATTACAATTTTAAA
The DNA here is from genome assembly GCA_016904865.1 of Pissodes strobi. NCBI lineage: Eukaryota > Metazoa > Arthropoda > Insecta > Coleoptera > Curculionidae > Pissodes > Pissodes strobi. The sequence continues at coordinate 20,724 of MU192416.1, forward strand.
GAAATTGGTCCCAAATGAAATATATATGTGGACTAATAGTATAGAAAATAGAATATAAAATGATTGTACTACTTGAATACCTATGTCTTTCCTTTGCAGTTGTAAGCAATGCTAATTAAATTGTTCACAAATAAAATAATCTCTAATAGTATAGAGAATAGAACATAAAATTATTGTACTACTTGAATACCTATATATCTCCTTTACAGTTGTAAGCAATGCTAATTGTTCACAAATAAAATCTAAAGCATGTACTATTTTGTTATCATCAAGATTTCTAAAAGTTTTTAATATATTTATCTTCAAATATTGAATGTGTATCGTCCAAACTATGTGAAATAAACCTCGTTTTAAATGTTGATGTTGAAATACAAACTGACCCGCTATGCAAACAAATTTCAATATTAGCCATTTTTGTTGTAAACTTAGGTCCTTTGGAAAACCGAAAACATGAACTTTAGGCCCCTTTTTATAGTCCCCATTGCAGCCAGATATGCAATATTCCTAAGGCATAATTACTTACACTAAGTTACCACAAAAGTACCGGAAAAATATACAATTAAACACGACAAAAAGTTATAAATATGACGTACTACACAGTGAAAGAGAACACAAACTGTCAAGTTGCCGCCGAGCAACAGGTGTTTCCGAAATACATATATAGTTTTACGTATTTAAAAATACGCCTAACAATATAAATTGTATACCTAAATATACAACGAAATATTAGGAACCTTTCAGACACTCAAAAGTACAAAAAGACATCCGGATTTACAAAAATGCGACAAGATACCATTAAATATCGATTTAAGAAGCCATTTGCAAACGGCAGAATCGCACACTAATCTCTTTTGTTTTCTGCGCTGTTGGCGGTTTCATAAGGAAACAGTAGAGTTTCGATAATAATTGGCGCGTACGATCTTAAAGTTATCTGTGTATATTTTATAGATATACATACATAATATGAATAATATCTCACATATGTTCGTATGTATGTATTTAGACAGATGCTTAGTAATAATGCACGAAATTTAAAACGTAGGTACTTATTTACTTGTTCCCATTATTTCAGAAAAGTGCACGAACAGGATAGTAGTATCAGATAATTAAATAAAGAAATTAAGAAATATCACATTATAGAAAGAGGAAAGAACACCTTATGGACATATGTATTTTACGTCTGTGTTTCTTCCGCGAGGAAGAAAAATTATTTTGCCCCATTTAAGAGAAGTGACATTTTCTATCTGCAGACAAAGGAGAAATGGGTGTTGTATTTACCATACTTTTCATAAGAGTACCGGAAAAAGTTATGCGAAGAAAAAGTATTAGTTGTACAGCTTTTTATTAGACGTTTTTCTTTTAGTATTTTAGTTTTAAAATAAGACAAATATTGGTTCATCTGTAAATTTAAATGATATTTTATGCTAAGAGATGCAGAGGTAGGATATAAGGAAAAACTATTGCACTTGGTTTAAACACGTCTGCAATTTCTTTATCAGGTATACGGACTTTAGTAGTGCTAAAACTGCTGAATCAGCATCATAGAGTACCCATCAACATTTTCAAACATGCAATGTTCTCCTTTTGTATGGCGAATTAAAATAATCGTAATATCGTCCAACCCTACTTATGACATAAGACACAGTTGGAAGTTAATATTGTTCAACTTACTTTCCATGTAACATCGTATAATTCTTCACCTTGCGGCCAAATATTTTCATAAAGAAGTGATCCTGAGTAGTGCCAAATTTTGAACCCATTAGCCGTCCTCAACCTAGGAGCAGTGGTAGCTGTGAGAAAATGTTCGCCATCTGCAGCCCATTGTAAGAGGGTAGAATCTGCCGCTTCGAAACTATCTTTAGTGAAAGAGAAATTAATTAATCAAATGCGGTAATTATTATTCTACCTTATTTGAATTATGATGTATCCCTGCAGTTTACATACATAATTCGGAAATCAAAACGGTAAAAATATATGATATTTGGGAGTGTATATAATATATGGAACCTACGTTTTGAAATATTCACCGTCGAAAATTAAAGGGGTGGTATTAGTACGTCAGAGTTTAGACCAATATTGAACATATTTTGATTTTATTATGAGAAAAGTGTAAATAAATTATTATACGTTGTCAGATCATCTTAGATTTATAATTTATAACCGAACTGCAGTTTACTGCCAATGATACTCTGAAAATTCTTATTTTTGCAAAACATTAGCAACGTCGCAGTTTCCTGTTCATACTTTATTCACACATTTACAGCTTACTATATATTAAGCAACTTCGCAACTCTCAGGCAGCAACTTTGATCTGGCGGTCTACGAGCAAGTGAGACGAAATTCCTGCTATATCTTTCTCGCTGTTTGGAAAAGTTGGAGCCGGACTAAAAGGATTTTTATTATTGAAGTAAATTATGGTTTCTACTTTAGAGTATCGTAGTAGCTAATTTTTAAAGTTTATTGAAATATGAAATCTTTGTTTCAATAATGCGTGCATTGCAATTAAAGTCGATAATATTATAAGAAATAACTAAAATGTTATTTAACTTTTATTCATAAACACGTAATGCGCACGAAATTCCGAGCCAATGTTAAATAAAAAATCGAGTATTTGGTGGCTTTTTTTTTCGCTTGGACTCAAGAAATCAATCGTTTGATTTAGTGTGCAATATTAATGAAACTTCCTATGTTCCTCATGAGATGTGGGAAATTGATGATCATGGCTCTACAGCCAGAGCTGTACCTGGAGCGGTCCCCGCTGAAGTGGATTCTTTGGAGGTAATATCTAGTCTATGTGCGCTCCACAACTTATTTCAAGTGTATACAATTACGAATGCCTTCAACTCTCTTCTTGATTTGGTTCTTTTTCAGGACTGCGCAGGTTATACAGTGCATAGAGCGGATCAATGTATGTTGTCCCAGGATGAATATCACCCACCATTGGATGTTAGAGTGAGTGAGAGTATGTTTGACGCAAAACTTTTAGAGAGACTTGTAGGCCCTTATTCAAGGACTTAAAAGTGTTGACATTGTTCTGTTTGTTTGTATTGGAGACAACTTGCTTAATATATAAAAAAAAAATACAGATTGTATCTTGCCAGCTTTGCTTCTGGTACGCCCATTCCAAAAAGCGATTTGACTAGGAACTCTCTAATTTTTTAAGTATTAATATTTTTAATCATCTCCCAAATTGTATAAAGTCTGTGCAAACACTGATTTGCTTAAAAAAGGTATGTTGCATCACTCCTTAAAAGTAAGGCATTTTATAGCCTCACAGAATATTTTGAGAGTGACTGGGAGTAAACCTTCTGTGCAAGTTTTCAATTTTAAATTTTAATTTTATTTCTGACTAAGTGAAAACAGTGATATTGTATTTAAATAATTTTAATATTTTTTCTTTTTTATATTTTATTGTTGTTTGCTGCTCATTGTTACTTTTTAGGTTTAGGTACTTTCGATGGTTAGCATATTATGTGTATACTCATTTTCTTTGGGGAAGATTTTATTTAGTAGAATGGTTTGGCAACAAATACTTTGTATTTTCATGATAATAAAGCATGATCTGATTTAATTTGATATATATGGCTATTTACTAAAACTGCCTGTGGGATAATATTTGTTTATACAATCTTTTGCAAATCCCTGGTATACAATAATATACCTCAGGCAGAACTAAAAATCCCCCTAACAGGGTCGATTTGCGATCGAGGGCTCATAGCTGTGACATGCTTGTGATCTCAATACATCAATGTTCTTTCGACAGTGAGTAAGGCAACTTATATTAATTCCGTAAATTTTGGTAATGCAATGGGCATGAGTAACAGGTGTTAGAACAGAATTAACAGCAACAACTATATTAATTTTATGTAATTGCAATTATTATATTTACCAATTTTCTTCTTATTGACTGCATCCCATACTTCAATTAGACCACGAAGATTTCCAAAGCCGCCAAGAAGTAAAATATTTCCATGTGGGTTGTAATAGATAGAATTTCTGGCCCCGGTACCTAGTTCAAAACATGGCTCACAATTTAAGTTGAAGATGGTAGCCTTTGCTGGCATAAACCCATACACAACACAAAATTCTTGATTTTTAGGAGACCACTGCACGCTATAAATTGGGCCTTCTTTATCTGAAAGAATAATCTTCATATTTAGGTGAAACTATTATGCCAAAAATCAGTGCTTAAAAAATTTCTTAGCACAAAAGGGCGACATTAGAAACACACTTGCCAAACTAAAATAAAATTAGTTTTATTTAACGTTCCTTAAGTTTATACATTTATTATACCTACTCAAAGTGACCATCGAAGTTTGTCCATTTAAACTAATAAAGTGTAAACCTTGTTTTCCATAATAAGAGCCACCAGTTTTGTCTACTTCAGTTGAAGTAAGTAGTAAAGCATTGTTTCCCTTAGAATTCCATAAAAACTCAACTTTTTCAGCTTGGAAAAAACTTTTACTGGCAATGGCTTGTTGGTTGTCAAAGTTTGGATATTTGAATAATCTGAAACAAATACTTATGTGCAATACTTATATGCAGCTTAGAATACAAATACTTAGAATACAAATAAATAAATAAAAAATTAGTATTAGAGAAATACTACATAAATCTCGTACCTTCCATATGATGGTTGTCCGGGAGCACTCAAAGTATGACATAAAATAAAGTATGTGCCAACATTTGGAGATAACTTGTAGGATGCCACCTTATAACCATTAAGTCTGGTAGCAACCTTCCCAAAATTTAAATCTTCATAGAAAACAACATCAGTATTGACGAGCATGGTAAACAATTTTTCATCATTACTCCACTGAGGTTCCCTAAAAAAAATACTTCCATGATAAAATCAAGAGAACACATAATGAAAATATATTATTAAAAGAACAATTCTGCCTAATATTACACAATAAAAAAACATGCTAAAGAAAATTCAATTTAATAAAATAAAAATCGTTTGAAAAATAGCGAATATCTCACCAATTTATTTGCTTTTTTTGTGTAAAACTTTGGACAAGTTCACCACCTTCAGTTTTATAGAGTTTCAAATTAGGATTTCCTTGGGGGCTTGCATTATTAACTGTAAATGGTTCCCAGCTCATTAGAAAAGTGCTTTTAGGCGAGAATGCCAGATTATATGCCTTAGTGTCTTTGATTGTTGCAACAGGAAGCCAATTGTCAGTTTTGAAGATGGTAATCCTGAAAAACCATATTATATTATTTACTGAAATGTAATAATAAAATTGTATTTTTTAACTAAAAACTTACGTGCCACTATTCGCATAAGCAAGATATAATCCATCAGGACTAAAAAGTACAGTTTTGCATGACTTGCTCTGAATTGACGGTACTTTATCAAATGGCTTTAAACTGGGTGGGCCCAAGATGGCAGATATTCCAGCAGAACCTCTAGCTGAAAAACATAAGTAATAAAAATAAATTTGATCTCATAATACATACACCAATTATATTAGTTACACTAAAATTCGGTTACAGTTCCATATAATATGGTAAACGCTGTTTTATTTAATAATTTATTAACGTGATATGCCTATTTTGTATGGGAGCAAACATTTTTATTAATAAACTATTAATCTAAAACTAAAGCTTACTGATTAAGAGCCAAACAAGTTATTTGAGTTTCTCGCTACCAAAAAAGTTGACAACCATAATAAGTGCTCATTTTTGATAGCAAGAACTCTGGAACACCGTTTTACTTTTTAGTAGCTTAGAGTTTAGTAACTAATTTGAATTTTAATTATAATTATAATGAAAATGTGATTTTCATTATTATATTATAACGGAAACATAAGCATTACTACTGTAACATTTAACCTCCCCTTATAAACTTTTATGCAATATAATTTATTTGATTTGCAAATTTTAGTGAATAACAAAATTACTTTGAAAACATTTATAATTTTATTCTAGTGCAATTATCGTAAGTAATTGCACAAGTGCATCAAAATTACCGATAATTCTGCATGACAGCGTGTTGTCTAAAAACTGCATGAGTTAATTTTCATATTTTGGAGAAAGAGCCCGACACCGAAGGTGGAGGGCTCTTTTTCCGAAATATGAAAATGACCGAATGCAGTTTTTCTAAGACAACACTCTCGAATGCAAAATTATCTGGTTATTTTGATGCACGAGTGTAATTTGGGGGAATATTTCCCGAATAAGGACATGGTTTTAAAAAATACATTTTTATTCTTTTTTTAATACAAAAACGTACATGTAACTGCAAACAAAGTAAAGAGACACAAAAATACGATTTTTTTAAATCCGAAACGAGGCATTTTTAATACTTAATATATATTCACTTGATTTTGACGTTATTTATAAATGCTGTCATCGTAATTTTACAATGGAATTACCATAGATACGTACGATGCAATTATCGCTGTGCTCTTTCGGTTTCTACAGTGCAATTATCGCTGTAATTTTCCGAGAACTGCACTCTTCTAATGGGATTTTTTATACATGAGGGAAATATTCATAAAAATGTCATTTTCATTATAATATTATAATTTAACAAAGGATTCCCTTCAAAGAGGTTAATATTGGTCCATTAAAAAATATATCTTATTTATTACCAAACTTGTTGATTTCGAATCTCTATGATTACCAATTTTTTTTATTGGCCTTAATGGTTATGAGCAACATTATCTACAAGAAAAGGCTGTGAAGCAACATCTTTTGACGTTCGATGAGTCATCATGTCATCAACAGATTTTCTGACGAAACTACAGGCATGCTGTAGTTTTACTAACTAGTTGTATACTGATAGCTAGCGTACAGTTGTGCGGAATAAAATTCGACAGCTATTTTTTATATTGTAAATAGTCCTTAAAAGATCGTGTTAACAAATACATCAAAGTTTGACTTTGACATTTGTTATAACGCCTCATTGAAATTTAACAGTGCAATCCAAAATTCTAGTTTTTTTTTTGAAGAATGTAGGTCGGAAAGATTGTTAGCTGACCAAAACAAGATGGATATAAGTTCTGCATGTTTTAAAATATAAAATACAATCATCAGATATTAAATTTTGTCAGTCGTGTACGTGGTTTGTCAAAAGATATGAATTTTGCTCAAGAGCAAAGTACTTTTATTTTTTACAATATCGAAAATTGTTATTAAAAATAGTTGATCAGAACTAAAAACTACGTTCAAATATGCAATTACATCCTGCTACTTAATTTTTTTTACAAATTTTTCTCAAATTACCTACCGATACCGAACATTTATCTTTTTTATTTATTACAAACATGATAACCCTTCTGTTCCGTTCAGAAACTAATAAGCAAATACTCACAAAACAAAATAATTAATAATAAACAGTAATCTCTTACTTTTATTGAACACTTGATAACCTTTCAATTGCCATGTCTGTCTTGTAACATTTTAGCGATGCATTTAAATGAATAATACCATAATAATTAATTTTGTTGTAATAATTTTAACGAATATTATGAGCTCCATAAATTCACTAATTCCTCAACATATCCACCTTCTCTGTCAATACAGGTAATTGTTCTATCACAAAAGTTTTTCAATACTCCATAGCCGGAGTGATACTGAACCAATTCTGTAGGTCGGTTAAATTGGGACAAAGTTGCGCAATTTAAGGGTGATTCACATGCCGTCGGGAAATTTAGAAAATTCCGTCTACTTCCGGAGATATCCTTGAAAAACCGAAAATCATCTATTTGATTTTTATTTTTTCCTGCCTTTGTTCGAAGAGATAATGTAAAATAAATGTCACATTATTATTGCCACTTTTTCTCCTCTACAAGCTGGCGGTATCAAATTTTAAATCCGACGTTTCGCTTTTGGGCCCCCTAATGTTGGACGAATCATGATCCGTTACATATGCCTTATAACTAACCATGGTTATTCGGTTCAGTTAAGTTATGTTGACAACTGCCGCAGAACAATATATAAATAAACTAGTTAGACCTGGCATTATTATAGCCACCAATTAATCGCAGACCTTAACATATGGCAATTTATTCCACGGTCAAGTTAATGGTAGGACACAGATATTAACCAATCTGTTCGAGTAAAGAAAATATCGAAGGTCGAAATAAAAAAAAAACAATTAAAAATAACGCAAAGTCTACTAGGAAACTAGTAGTGATCTGATCTACGGTTATCCAACGTAAGCCGGAAATCGTGAAAAGTGACAGTTAGACAAAAATATATATTCGATCCAAAATCTGATTTACTCTAGATCAGCGGATGTATCTGAATTTTAGAATTTAATGAAATAAAATCAGGTATTTTAGGCTCGACAAAATTGTCCAAAAAATTCAAAGTTCGTTTGAGAGAAAATTTGAGAATGTAATTAAATAAAATCAAGTATTTTATAGCAATGAAACACCTTGTATATCATGCAAATTTTAATCCAAAAGGAATCATGAAGAGCGCAACAGAGCGCTTTCAGCCGTAGCCATCATCAGTGTTACCTGAAAGTAAGTAAAAGAACCCCTTGTCAGTGGTGAGTCAAAGAATGTTGTTG
>MU192417.1:60-29246 GCA_016904865.1 Pissodes strobi
AAAAAAATTGAAGAATGTCTATATTTGGTGGCCTCTCAATATTATACCTAATCACCCTGAAAAGTTTCATCAACAACGCACATTATCTTGGCAAGTGCCCACACTACTCTGAAATAAAATACGTCTTGGGAATTATGCGAGGTATGGACATTCTTTAATTGTTTCTGACCTTTCTGATGGGGTGGCAATCAACCACATTACCACTGGAGGCCTCCCCATAGTATACCCAAATACCCTGCAAAGTTTGGCCATTGCACATCATCTTGGCTAGTGTCAACACTTACAACACTACTCAGAAATATAACACGTCTTAAGATTTAACTTTTTCTGACTTTTCTAATGGGGTGGCAATCAACCACATTTCCACTGGAGGCTTCCCTATAGTATACCTAATCACCCTGAAATGTTTCATCAATGCACTTCATATTGGCTAGCGCATTGACCTCTTTGTATTATGATGCGTTTGATGACAAATTACAACATATTTACATTTTCCATTAATTTCGATCACCCCTGGCGGTATGGATATTCATTTTCCATCGCTGGTATTCACAAAAGCCTCTGCTCCTAAGAAATATCACATTCTGAAATCTATGAAAATCATATTCATTTTCCGTACATAATACAAATTTCCGGCCTTGAATTAAATAGTAGGTTTTGCTTTTTCGTAGGATTTTATGGCTGAGCATCTATGGGTAACTTCACTTTAACGAACTTTCTTTATAAAATCACGGAATATTACTTTTTTTTTAACTTAAATTTCGTTTATTTTTAGTTACAACTAAATGTTTTACCAATGGGCTCTCCAATTTCACTTTTATTTGCCGAGATTTTTATGGCTGATTTTGAACAGCATTTATTCAACACCAACAATTCATTAATCAGAAATATATTTTTTATATATTTTGCATCTTTACAGGAACCAACAGGAACGTAGATACCTTTTTAACATTTTTAAATTCGCTAAACAATAGAATTCAATTTACCATGGAAAAAGAATCTAGCAACATTTTAAACTTATTGGACATAAAGATTACAAAGACAAGAGATTCGCTTAAATTTGATATATATAGAAAACCAACAACAACAGATGCAATAATTCATAAAGACTCTAACCAATCTTGGCAAGTAAAACTTTCCGCTCTTCATAGTCTCATCCATAGAGTTTTCAGCTTTCCCCTAGACTTGGCGAGTGTCCAAAAAGAAGTATCCATTATCAAACAGATTGCAATTAATAACGGTTATAAGATCGCTTTGATTGACAAATTAATAAAGAAAAAACAGAAGAACATTTTAACTAAACAATTAGAATTAAAAAGGAGCCGCTTAAATTTATCAATTATATTCCGAAAATTACAGATAAAGTTTCAAAAAAATAAAAAAATTAAATAAATTTGGCTGTAAAATAATTCAGGTTAATAAGAATAATCTAGGGAGAAGATTAATAAACATTAAAGACAAAAATCGACAAACAATCTAAATCTGGTGTTTACAAAATAAATTGTGTGAACTGTGAAGCTGTATACGTAGGACAAACTGGTCGAAACTTAAATATTAGGATTAAAGAACACAAAAAATGTATTTTACATGATATTAAAAACTCTGGCTTAGCAAAACATTATATAGAAAATAACCATTTTATGGATACGAATAATATCAAACTTTTACACACGGAAACAAAAAGCAAAAGGCTGAACCTTTTGGAGTACCTAGAAATCCAAAAGTCACAAAAACAGACGTTTTAAATACAAACGACCAACTGACCTGCTCTTTAAACACCTGCCTAATTGACAGTGCAATAAAAACAAAATACCAACAGGCGGTTTAGTAGGGTATAACAATTTTAGATTTTAGTATACAACTACTCTTGATAAAGGCCTCATCAAGCCGAAACATATGTAGAGAAAAATATCTCATTAAATTATTTTGAAACATCTAAAAGCAGTGTACTAATTATCCCTAGTATTATTATTCAATGATGTTTCACAAGGATCCTACCGCCGAAACTATTCATTGAATCTTTAATATTTTGAGCTCTTTTACTTTTAACGTTTTAACATTTACACGCTAGTAGTAGTGAAAACCTTCATAAAACTAAACTGAGCGGTCACCCATCCAAGTACTATCCACGCCCGATGTTGCTCGACTTCAGTGATCAGAGGAGAACTACATTTTACTCTTAATAAACATGTAGAAATTTTTAAATGTGTTCTGTCTCATTCTCTTGCAGGCTGCATCCTATAGATCTCTTTTTACTGTCGGTTTTTCGTTTCATCAAGTCTCAAATCACACTCACCCGTGCCAAAGAAGTTTTCACTTCAATAATAGTTGCTGCAATTTTTTCGTTCATAAATAATTAATATATAATATAGCAAACAAAATTTTAATAGTTCAAGTGCAAATTAGATTAGGTATCTGACTTATTTTGATTTGTTTTATTTCTTTTTAATTCTTATTCTACTTTTTGCTTCAGATTCTTTTATCAAAAAAATTGTTTGTTGATATTTTTGTATTTAATTTTGTGACAATTTTAGCCATTGCTGGCAATGACACGTAATTAACTATTACAAATAATTTAGGTATGTATTTGTTTGAAGTCAAAAAGTAGTTTATATATGTTTTAATATGTGTTCCATTGTCAGAACCTACTCCCTACGCGCGACGCCATCTTAGATTTAAACATCAGGCCTTTAGATCTAGATATTAATTAAAGGCATCCGCTATGTACCGTAATATCCAAAACAGGCACTATATGTCGACTTGCTCGCCATGAAACGGAACTAGCTTCGGTCGGAACCACCGATCTCCATATATGGATAACATATACTTATTAGTTTATATATATATGATGGATAAGCACAAAGCGTTCCAAATCATACCGATTCATGCGTCTTCAGATGTAAACAAAAGAAGGTAATTCTGAGACTGCGCAGTTTCAATTAGCAGGTTATCGATCGATTCCACGTGCTTCATCACCGCATGGCCGCGAATAAGCGACAGGTCCGGATTTTAAAAATTTGGAAAAATATTTTTGCCGTTGTATATATTACCAAAAATTTAAAAGCAAGTTGATAGATGATATATTTAACACAAAAATTGCAAGCCATTGGTTTTTAAAAGAAATAAAATAGACCAACCGATAAAATATACAACTTTTGCTATTTTTTCCGAATCTTGCTTTGTTTTGGAGACAAAAACAAATAAAAACTATTTCTTTCCTCACCCCTGGGCGACACAAAAACCAATAAAAAAAATGTAAAAATATGACAGTAAGTATATAATTATGTTTAAGGAATAAACCATTGATAGGTATGCAAAAAAAATACTACCAAATATTGTGGTACCTACCTAATTTTTACATTCTTTATGTGTGCATGCATTTTTTTTGTAAAAAATATTAACTAGTTTGCCCAAAATGATTTTATGACTAAGAAAATTTGAATAATTTATACTGTAAAATCTGGTGTAACACAGGCGCAGCACTGAAACTTGTAAATTTTCAAATATACATATTTTTTAAAATCATCCCTTTGATTCAAGAATATTAAAAAATGGAAGCACCTCCTAATAAAACCCTTTTTATATGCGTTTGCCTTAATTTTTACTTTTTCTTTAAGTTAGTCTTGAATAGGTACAACTTTAAAAAGAGATTTGTAATGTTAAAGTATTTTGCATTCACACATTACATACCAAAATCTGTAGGCAAGAAATACACCTTTTTTCAGTTTTTTAAAATATGAATTTTTATTGCATTGAATAGCTAAAATAACTTTGGGGCAAAGAAAGGTTTATTAAAAGAAAACATCATGATATAAACGCTTTATTTACATTAAATTACATTAGGTAGTAGTAGTTCTATTCGGAAAAAGCAAATAATACAAAATATGTAGGTAGTATGTACCAAGATACAAAATTCTTAAGATTATACACATGTCTAAATTAAATGCTCATGAAAATCTTAAAACATTTAAGAGTAATTAGGAAGATTCCTGAGAAATTAAACTGATTATTTTTTATTACAACAGTGAATAAAAATCGATAAGTATTTTTTTATTTCCACTAAATATGAATATTACGAGAGCTATGCCAGTTTTTAGTTTTGTATATATAAATATACTATGCATGGTGTGACGTAATAATTCATGTGTATTGTGACGTCATAAGCACATTTCAAGGCGTATCTGCCTCATTTTTCGCCTTATGAAAAAAAGAAAAAACACGTGTCCACTTAGTTTTCATGGGCTATCGAAAAATTGATGAAACTTCCTCATTGTTCCGTATACCTGTTTCTGCTATTTTAATAGATTTTTTTAAAAATATTTTACAGACTGTTCTATAGGTTCAACATAGAAATAATCCGTAGGGGAAGCTTTAACATTTTTTCCCAATTTTTACTCCCTTCTTTTATTTTTTCTTTACCTTTACAGATAGAAAAGACATACAAATTGTACTTTACGTCACTCACTACACTTTTCTGTCCTAAATTTTTAAAAGAAGGGGGTAAATATTGGAAAAAAAATTAAAGCTCCCGCCACGGATTATTTCTATATTATTGAACCCATATATGTAGTATGTAAAACAATTTTTTAAAATCTTTTAAAATAGCAGAAACAAGTATGGGGAACAATTACCCATTTCAGGATCTAAAAAAAACTGTTTAGAGCATCAAAGCTCCTCAACAAAGTAAATTAAAATCCATCCTACCTATAAGAAGACTCTTTTAATACAAAATGATAAAACTGAATAAACTCACTGCTATTTATGCATCGTGACAGTAAATAAACCCTTTTTAAGATATTATTCCCATATTTTGTATGTAATGCTGCAGTTATCCTTAAAAGAAATGATACTTAAAATAAGAAATCCCTGGTATTCTACCCTTATTTTGGCAACACCAAATCAAACACCGTTGAGTATTTTCTTTGACCTTGGCAGTTGACGCCATTGTCTTTTAAGGTCTTTTGTCTTTAAATCATATTCCTAACGTCTACACCAACTTATACACTAACAAAATACATTAGTAACGAACTATTATAATAATAAACTAAACTAGATGTCCAGGAGTAAATTAGTTATTTTCAACGAAAACGATAATATAAACCACTCAGACGCACGTACGTACTTCAATAAGTGAACGAAACGAAACGCCGAAACCCATTACGGCAAACACAGAAAAAAGAATTATTTCAAGCGCAAGCAACAAGCAAGGTCAGAGATATTTGATAATATTTTTGATTACCGAACTGTAAAAGCTATATGAGCTGATTTCGTTCTGTCGCTTCTCGGTGTTTGTGCGCATGAGTAAAATTATCCTATTTTCAGTTCTGTCCGACGCAGAACCCGGTTTTTTTCCCCATGATTGGTACGATTTTTCGACGCATGCAGACGGTTTGTGCTTATCCATATATGGAGATCGGTGGTCGGAACAGGTTGTAAGACACTCGAAGATTTTTGGCAATGCAAGGGTGAAAGAAAAGGCCCAAGAATTACAAATGAAGCTCCTATCATCCCTCCTTTCGTGAAGACGGAGACAACTCTTACTTTTAATTACAATAATGAAGCTGCCGTCCTCTGGTACATTATGTTTAATAGCTTGATCAGAGGAATAATCATATGTATCAAAAACACCAAATGTCTAACTGTGAGCAAACAACCTATTAATGCAAAAATATGGATTGGGCCAAATCGATTAAAATAAATCCACAAAATTAAATATCTTTGGGACAACCACCAAGTGATCACTGGGGTCATTCAATAATAAGATCACTAACAACTCTTCGAAAATTTGGAGAAAGTCTTGTTAGACATAACATAAATACTAAGCTTAAAATAAGAATCATTGGCTGCTATGCCTTCTTATGTGGTCTTCTGCGACTGTCACGAAAGCTACTTTAAGGAGATTCTAGATATGTACGCTAAAGGTTAGTTCAATGTGTGGTTGAATGAGAAAGAAAAGATTAGAAAATGATCGTATTTTGGGCACGTAATGAGGCATACAGAAGCATGCAGCATCTGCCTGATCACTTAAGAGAAAATCAAAGAAAAGCGTCATTCAGAGAGATATCTTGGAATGTTTGAGATAACATGATAATCAGTATGATTATTGATTGCCAGCATTAGTTGAGCAGACAATGCACCACAATATGAAATTAGTTTGTGCCTTTTTATGACCTCCTTTTGACCTATGATAACTTCGTATTCAAAATTCATTATTTTTTTACACGTCTATATTGAGTTTTACGCCATTTATTTTTTTAAAGTCGTTTCTAAAATGTAATCCAAATATGAATTTATCTACTTATTTCACCTAAATTCGTGCCCACATAAAACATCCATCAGAAGCTCCCCCAGTGTAATTTTTCTCCCTAAAATGTCAAATTCTGGAAAAGAATCCCTAATAACGGCCTCCCACATCAATATATCTTCGGGGCGCAACGTTAGACTGAATGAACTAGGAGGAGGCATGGTCATAGAGCATCCTCTCTGGATTTAGCCCTTGACCTTTTTGGATTAGAGCCCTGGAATTCCTGGAATTGGCTCAAGACAGTGGCGCGGTAATCTACTCCGATATATTTAAGGAAAGAATTAAATAAATTAAGACATCCATCCACTGGATGTTCCATGTATACTTTGGGCTAAAATTAAAATGACACGTATTAGAACGTTGGCTTCTCGACATGGATCAGATAGATTAGGTATTGTTAATTTTACTATTTTAAATATAAGAGCTTCTGTAGAATTTAATAGCGACAAGCTGAAACTGCTAGATTGTATGACAAAATTGCAAAAGTACACCAGATAACCATAGCGACGATTATATACAGTTATTTTCCTAACCAGTGCACTGTAGTGCACAAAGTGATACTTTTCCGTACGCAACAGCAGTATAAGCCGGGTTGAATCTATAACTTTACCCAATTACACGTACATGCTAACTTTATCTTTCTTGCAATGTTAGACAAATATGTCGTATAATTTTGTGGTGGAGCTTAACCAACGCCACCAGTGCCAGTGTAGGTGGCGTTGGCTTAGGCTTACCTCATATTTTAAGAGTTTTAAGATCATTTACAGGCGTGGCGACTATAGGAAAATCAGCCTCTCCTATTGGTCAATCAGCATGGCCATCCGCTTGCTACGCTCGCTACGGGGGCTCAAGAAAATAAAACTAGCCAAGTGCTAACCCAAACTAACCCAAGACATGCCCAAAATCAAGGTAAAAGCTGTTTAGAAACAAAAAAAAATTAAAAAAAGCAACCGGGTTTGAATCCGGGCCGGGCCGTCCATGTGAGACCCAACTAGGGTTGCCAAGTGTCCTCCTTTCGAGAGGACAGTCCTTCTTTAAAACGTTGAGTTAGTTTGGGTTAGTTGAGTTAGAGTTAGTTGAGTTCTCCTTTCTCCCTTGTCACCGAAATGTCCTCCTTTTTCACTATTATAATATTATGGCAAAACAAATAAAAATAAATAATAAAATAGCAAATCAATCTCAAACCACTGCTAAAAGATTTTTCGTGCTCAAATAGTAGTTCCATAGTACCATTTGAAATTTGGCACAGCGGCCTCTGAGTGGCGTCAAATAATATTTGATGGAGTACATGTCTCTATTCTATTATATACGTAGATCTCTTACACTTGGAGTTTATATTAGACGGTTTCGGTTAGTTGTTTAGGTAGATTTCGCGCCTCTGCAGCGGTGTAACGTTCTAAAGAACACCCACATCTCGACAAATTGCAAGGAAGTGTGTTTTCTGTTGCCTTCCGAAATTATATTTTAGTTATTTTACCATTCCCATAACATCGTCTGGTACCTCTGAAAGAAATTTCCCAAACTCAAGAGATATATTTATACAGGGATAATCAGAGATGTAAAATGTAAAACTTAGAAAAGGCTGAATGCTAATGCTTCCTGTTCTTACGTGAATGTTTTTCTTTTATTTACTTTTAAAGCGATTGCTTGTTAACACTTCTGTTGTTTGGCACCATAAAATGGTGTTTTTGTTACTCTATTCATCCACAAAAGCGCACACAAGCATCTCTAATCTAAAAGCGTTCTGTCCTGGTGTTAGACGAGATCAAATGTTATGAGAATAACTGCTGGCTATATCTACTGCTTAGCTCTGAGCCGTTTTCCAGTGCAGAAGTTCTGAGAACGAAATGTTCTGGGTGCGTGAAGCTCCGAGCGTCACGCCGTCACGCGCCTATCGAGCACTGGATCGATTAAAATGAGAGACAAACTAAATTTTTCTAAAAGCCTAGAACCCAAATGTCTACTAACTATAACTAAATTTTGATATTTGGTAGAGAAAAAAAATGGTAAATATCATACTTTAAAAAAATTAAGCGGATATTTCCTTTTATCAATAAGCTAAATAACACAGCTTCATTATTTATGTGGCAAATTTTGCTAAATAGTTTATCGCGGGTTTTCATCATTTAACTGTACAAGTAGAACAAGGAAAGTATACCTTCCGCAGCTGCGGAACTCTTGTAGTCCAATGCCAGCTCGCGATTGCTCCGTAAATGGGTGCCACACTTTCCCTCTTTTTCCTTTTCTAAGGGCTCGTATTATGCCCAACATAATCCGGTTATTTCGGTTCTGCGAGAAATAGTTGTAAGAAGACGACGCGCCGGTCCGGCAACCGCTCTGTCTCAGGCCTCTTTCAGACGATACGGATTTTAGCCGGTCCGGTTTTATTGGCTTTAACGTGAGTGGTGCATTAAAACCTTGTGACAATTAGTTTAATTCACTACTGGACTGCACGTTAAAACCAATAAACCGGACCGGCTAAAATCCGTATCGTCTGAAAGAGGCGTCATTGTTCATAATTAAGGAAGTCCAGTAAAGTTAAACATGTTAATACTGTTTATGTTCATATTACATGTGTTTGTCAATACTTTGGACCTTGGCGTAGATATATAACTCGAACGTCATGGTCGTCATGTGGACATCTATTATTTCCGTAAACATTCTGAACTTAAGTTGGACGTCCAGAATCCACACGTCCAATTCTCTTTGGAAACTTCATAGCGAAGGGTGAGGAGCACACCCTTATCGTCCATTCATATCCATATCATTCTATTACAACCTAAATAAAAAAACAATAGAACAAAAATTACTCTTAGTCTGTAGAAGTCTAGACCCTATATCAAACCTTCAGCCTATTTTCATATATTTTAAGAGAAATGATCTCCGCCAATGTCCCATATTCTGGACCTATCTGAACAAACTACGCAATCTGAGGAGTGATCGATCGATATTTATTGTATTATTAAATGCGCAGTGCGATTTCCAAGTGGTGTGTGGGATGAAAATGGAATTACGCAATGTTATGTTACGTCACTTTTCTAGGAATTGCCGATTTTGCTTCCCTCAAATAAAGTTATTGAAGGCATAATTCGTTTTAAAGAAATATGGCTTCTTCTGTGTACGTTTACTACATACAAATAAAACTGTTGTTCCTCTTGAGAGCGGTATTCAATCTCAAGTTTGAAATAAATATTAATAACCATACATCTTTAAGAGATTTGTCATTTTGACCAATATTAATATTTAGCAGAAAAACCTCCATAACTTCCCAACTTCTATAATTCAGCTGTTTACATTTAATGTATAAAATGGCTTCAAATTTAAGGTAGAAGATTGTTTTAATCATTGTATAAGGAAAATACAATGCTTTAATAAATATATTGATTCAATCTCCAATATAACACACATCCGTTTTTTTTTTGGCACTCTTCGAACGGTGTGTGTGAAGATGTTGATTACCATGGTTTTTGAATAGTTTTTTGGTTTTAGGTTGTATAATTAGGGGGAAACAGATGTCCTGGGAGTGAGTTCCACAGTAATGCAGTGCGCCAGACAAAGAAGTCTTTGTAAAGCGACGTTCTAGGAGTTTCCAGTTGTACACGGATACGGCATTTTTACGTAGCGTTAGTGCGACCCATTGGATTGTCACTCCCTAAGAAGTGTTGTAAAAACGTCCTTTAGCATTTAATCATGCCACTGGTTAAAAATGCAAGCCGCGTAAGAATGTAAAAGGCATGCGGCAGTTTAACGTTCCATGATTCTAGAATCGGCGGTTTGGAATTCTCGACCGACGATAGCCCAACCGATTTTTCAATCGCACGAAAATTATCGCCTTCGATTGGTTGTGCACAGTCGGGTGGGAATATCCAGCCCTGAAGAGCGTCGCTAGAATTAAAATTTAAATTAGTTGCAGTGCAGATCCCGGAAAGGCAAGAAGCAAAAATTCACAGACGTTGAAGAACATTAACACTAGACTCTGGGTTAGAAAAACATCGAATTCGCATACCCACAAGAAGCAATCTTGTTACTCGACCTACAGAAATTGTTTTTAATTTATTATGTATCTATAGCACGGTATAAATAAGTATACGGTAGGTTCACTGGAGACAAATTTCCAATTTGGCCTACAGCGTTTGGCGACGGGGCGAATCCGGATCAATCTGGTTCGTGGCGACCGATGGCCCCGCTACGAGGGACAGAGTGTGTAAGCGCCCTGAGATTGTGTAGTTTTGCGTCACGTTGTCTTATAATAACCCAGGAAAGCGCATCAGCGAATACTTTTTGGATCTCTCCCCATATACCACAGACTGCTCGCTACTGCAGACTGCAGGTAGAGTACAAGCTTATTTTTTACCGTGCTGCGGCTTTTGCATTTGATGCAAAACATCAAACGATTTTTGATGAGTGGATCTCCTCGATATTATTTGTACTCTGTCTATAGCTTGTTATTTTTTGCAATATTTGCACCTAGTAAATTTTTTAGTGCAAGTCAATAAAATTCTAGATAATTTTTAGTAGAAATATGAACTCGACGATACTCCGACAGTATCATTTCATTCCTTCGCATATTTCACTTTTCGAATGGCCCTCCGCTCGCTACGGGGGCTCAAGAAAAGGAAACTAACCAGGTGCTAACCCAATCTAACCCAAGACATACCCAAAAACAAGAAAAAACAGTTTAGAAATATAACCTTAAAAAAAAATTTTAAACACCGACGGGGTTTGAACTCGAGTCGCCGAAGTGAAGGAGCAAACCCCTAGACCACCAGGGCACATACAAACGATTGGTGGCATCAGCATTATAAGATCCTTTACACAAATAGTGCACTATATAAAAATCGGCCTTTCCCATTGGTCGATCCGCATGGCCCTCCGCTCGCTTCGGGGACTCAAGAAAAGGAAACTAACCAGGTGCTAACCCGATCTAACCCAAGACATACCCAAAATCAAGAAAAAAAGCTGTTTAGAAACATAATCTTTAAAAAAAAATAAAAAAAGCAACGGGGTTCGAACCCGCGTTTTCCAGGTGAAACCCAACGATCTAAACCTCTACACCATAAGAGCTCTTGATAGAAATCGATTGCATCACGCAGACATATCGTAATACGAGATGGATCGACAAATAGGAGAGGTCGATTTTTACATAGTGCACTATTTGTGTAAAGGATCTTTAAATGCGTTGCATCACGAATAGAGATGTGCACGGTACTATCTACTCGATACTTTGTATCTGATACTCCGAAAATATCTCAAGTATCGGATATCGAGCGAAGAAGTATCAGATATTGGTTGTGCTTTTGCCGAAACGATAATTCGACAGATCGGCGCGGCGGCCGATCGTTTGTAACCTAAAATGGTGGACGTCAAGAGAAATAATTTATCCTACATTAGCAAAAAAAATACCTAAGTACGCCAAGTACCTTAGTGCCAAGTGAAAGAATATTTTCTAAAATTGTATTAACAATTTCGGATCGCAGAAGTAGATTAAAACCACGTAATGTAAGAGAAATTATATTTTTAAACGCAAATATGCAATTATGTTTTTTCATTTGACATATCTGATTTTCTTGAACACTATTTCGTTAGTTTTTTTTTGGGTGGTGAATTTTGTGTCATTTATACTTACATCCAATATAGATATACCAAAAATACTACTTTCTTAATTTGCTGTTTTATATTATTTTCCATTAATAAATAGGTATTTAAGAAAATGTGTTTTTATAAAACATACTTTTTGCAACATGCAAAAATAGAAACAGTAAACTAGTAGTAATTGAGAGTATTGATTAAATATAATTAAAACTCAATAATAATACCTAATTCTTTATAATTATTGAGTTTTTCATAGAGGAAGGCGTAATTCTAGCCAATAAATAAGAAGTATCAAGTATCAGATAAAAAGTATCAGATACTTGCAAAGTATTTATCGATGCTCAAAAAAGTATCTACTGCACACCACTAATCACGAAGACATGACGCGCAGGTGCGCGCGCACGCATGAAATGAAATGATACTGTCACAGCATCCGCGAGTGAAAAATGATTCATTCCTAGTGGATTTTTAAAAATTGGATTGGCACATAAGTATTAAGTATATGGATTGGCAGTCCTGCTGACGTTTGTGAGCACGTGACTAGCTGAGTGATGTCTTTACTGTTTACATTGTACCTATATTATATTATTTATTTTAGATATTTTAATTTTTAGTGAATCATAACTTAAAACAAACATGATAAGATAGCAAATTAATAGCGCGGTGTAAGAATGAAATGTTCCGCGCTTTTACCAAACCATTTTTAATCAGATCTGCATTACTTCGCCCACAAATGGCTGGCATCCAAACATTTGCCTTTCTAGATTTGGAAACTACCGGGCTTCCTTCTTTGGAAAACAACAGGACGAAAATCACGGAATTGACACTAGTAGCCCTCCAAAGCAGACACCTAGCTGTACGGGTTAGTCCCAGGGTACAAAACAAGCTTACTTTGTGTTTTAATCCTCGAAAATTGATCTTGGCAGATACTGAAAGGATCACAGGTAAGTTTTGGCTTATAAAGAATACAGATATTTGTTCATATTTTGGGGTTTGTTAAGCTTCCCAGTTTATATTTTAATTCCTTGTTTAATTCATATAAATTATTACTGACTGGCAAAAAGCTCTGTTTTGTTTGCATTTTGTCAAGATTTTCCCATACAGATTGTTGGGTTATTGTTCATATCCATCCTACACTGTATTGTATTTGTACACGTGAGTGGGCCCAAATAGGACCCTCCACTGTGTCTATTATCTATTGACAGTGGCTTACAACATGCTCTATTGTTTCTTCGTCCACCAAGCACAAGCGGCATTCCGTTTCTTCGGAGAGCCCTATCTTGTTCATGTGGGTTTTTAGCCGACAATGGCCATTGTAGCTTTGCCAACTACAGCCTGTACCTGCTGTCGGCCAAGTTGCAAGTCGAAGAAGTTGTCCAGTTCTCACTCCTGATGGCAGATTCACCGCCAACTTAGAATGAGTTAGGCCTTGTAACTCTCCACTTCTCTACAAATTGCTTTTGTGTCCACCTGGAGAGGGCATCTTTAGCTGTGTTTTAAGCTATTGCCAGTACTGGTTCTGATCCTATGAAGGCCGCCTGCTTCGCAAGAGCATCAGCTTTTTTGTTGCCTTCATATCCTGTATGTCCTGGTATCCAGATCAGTGTATTTTCTCTACCTAGTTTGGTGAGTAGTTCCTGGCAGTTCCATACTGTCTTGGATGAACAACAGCAAGATTCAAGAGCTTTTAAAGCTGCTTGAATGTCCGAGCAAATTTTTAATGACTCGCCTTTCCAGTTTCTATCGATGAGCCACTGTGCAGTTATATCAATGGCCTTAACTTCAGCCTCAAAAATGGTTGCACCCCAGGGCTTCTTGTAGGTCTCTTTTTGCAGAGTTGGGGATCCTAACAGTGCCATCATTATTTTTTATGAAATTAGCGATGTTTGTCAAAAAACATCGACATCTATTTATGTCCAATCATCACCACTATAGTGAAGACATGGAAATTGTTACTAGGGGTAGAAGTGATCTTAGCGTTCCTACTCACAGCACATCTTTCTTTCAAAAGGGCCCTGCTTATATGGCCATCAAGATATTTGGTGTTCTCCCTCGGGAGATGCGGGATGAAGGAGACATCAATAAATTTAAAAGTTTACTTAAGGACTTTCTCTTAAGAAAGTGTTATTACGATTTTAGTTTCAGATCTTAATGTTAGCTCCATATTTTAACATGTTTGATTGTATGTAATTGTGTTGGTGTATATGTTGTAACTGTTTGAACTTTTGGTCGGTGTATGTATACTCCGCTTTCTTACTGTATTAACTGTAACTTTGTGAAATTTAAGTCAGTGTATGCTTTACTATGTATGTTGATACAGTTTTGTTTTTCTCTTCTGGTCTGTTGACGTTGCTGTATCTCTTGAAGGATTTTGTTGGCAATAAAGAAATTATTAATAAGATCTCTTCTGGTTGTTATGCCCTCAGGGTAATTTCTAACAGTTTGGACTTCTCCATCGCTAGAAATTCTTATTTTGCTTTGGTGGAATCCCACCTTCGATATGGTATTTGTTTTTGGGGTTCATGTGCTCACTACTTGTTCAACTCTGTGTTTGTCTTGCAAAAGAGGGCAATCAGATATATGTGTGGTGCAAAGGTTCGCGATTCATGTCGTCCATTATTTGTAAGACATGGCATTTTGACTCTGTGTTGTATATTTGTTTTGGAGACGGTTTGTCTTATTTTTAAGAAATACAAGAGTGAGCTATCTATAGGTGGGCAATATAATATGCGTCACACTCACACCCTTGGGTTACCCATTCCACGCTCAGAGCTAGTTAGAAGCTCCATAATTTATGGAGGCAAGAAGATCTTTAATCATCTCCCCTTGCGGTTGAGAAGGCAACCATGCATTGAGCGGCTCCGAAAACAAACAAAACAAGTGAAATAATTAGATCTAAAGATCGAACAATAGTACTTTCAGAAAAAAACGTCGACATAAAATATGCAAAGAGTGTTTGTTTATTTATTTTCTGGGAGAATTCCATTGAATGGTGATAAGAGTAAAAACATAAATAACCATGGAGGGCAATGAACTAAACACCGAAGTCTGTATCAAATGTAAACAAACATGCACAGCTGATTTTTATAGATGTGATTCCTGCTTACAAGGAATTCATAAGGAATGCACCAATATGACTTCATCTGAAGTGCGTTGCATGCCTTTGCAGAAAAGGGTATTACTCCTGATTTGTGAAGAATGTAAAAGGATGCTGGCTAGAATGGCATATATGGTAGGACTATTAGAAGACATGAGAAAAGACATAGAAACATTAAAGGAAAATTATAAAAAGGATAGCTATGCTAGTAAAGTGCAGAACGTCCAACCAAATATAATAGATATAAAAAAGAATCCCAATGTGAAAATCAATTTGCCTACAGTCATTATAAAACCAAAAAATAGCCAAAGTATTGAAAAAACCAAAAAGGAAATCCAAAACTCCATAAATCCAGCAAGATTAAATCTAGGAATCAGAAATATGAAAGAGACTAAGAAAGGAAATATAGTGTTAAAATGTGACACTGAACAAGAAATGCAGAGATTAAAAAAGGAAGTGATGAGCAAGCTAAATGGAAAGTATGAAATTGAAAACCCAAAAAAAGTTCTTCCAAAGATAAAGATTGTTAACTACACTGGGGAGAAATCTGAAGATGAACTAGAAGAAACAATAAAAAAGCAAAACACATGGATCAATCCAGATGAAAAATTAAAAATTACTTATATTAAGAGTTTTAAGAATCGCCCAAAATCTACACTCCATGCTGAGTGTTCAGGAAGCCTATATTTTAAAATGATTAACCATGGAAAGATATATATAGACTGGGATCGTCTGCCGGTGTATGATGATATAACAGTGGCAAGATGCTATAAGTGTCAGGGATTCCATCACAAAAGTAACAAGTGTGACAGGGATCAAGTGTGTGGAAACTGTGCAGACAATCATGACACGGCTGAATGCAAAACTGAAAGAAAAAGATGTGTAAACTGTATGGACGCAAATGAACGGTATGGTATGAAGTATGGGACAAACCATAATACATTTGACTTTGACTGTCCATCATTCAAATATCATCTTGAAGTTGTTAAAAACAGAATAGATTATACCACATAGATATTATGGTTTGTCTCACACAGGATGAGATTCTCAAGACTATTGGTGAAAACAGTATAAGTGGTGAAAGAGTGGACAGTCCATCAATTGAAAGATTGGTGAAGAATAAAGATCTATTTTTAAACATAATGCATGTTAATATTAGAAGTTTTAATAAAAATATTGATAACCTTCTTACATTTATAGAATCATATAATCTACATAATATTGATATACTCGTACTAACTGAAACGTTTCAACTTCAATCCGCGGATTATTGTAATTTACCGGGTTATCAAACTTTTTATAATGAGGCCAATTTTAACAAAAATGATGGTGTTATAATTTTTGTAAGAAATAAAATTAATGTTTTATTCTCCTGTACAAAATTAGATAGGTCTAAAGTTACATTAAGTAGAATAACAGTTGAAGTTAATAATATTTTATTTGGGTTAACAGCGGTATATAAGCCACCACCTGTTAAAAAAATTGATTTTATAAATGACTTATCAGATTTCTTGGAAAGTGTAACAAATGAAAGTGGTATTGAGGTTTTTGTGGGAGACGTAAACATAAATATCTTAAATAACAATGACAATGATGTAAGCAGTTATTTAGCAACTATGAATTTACTTGGTTTTCAGGCGTATATAGAAAGTATTACTAGATCAGATTCTCAAACATGTTTGGACCATATTTTTGTTAAAGAAAATTTAAAACTAAATAAAATATATTTAAATTCTTATATAATTGATGAGGATATAACTGATCATAATCCTATAATACTACTCATTGGTGAAAAAACACTTAAAGAACCTAAAACAGAAAATCTAGGAAATATAATGAAAGCAACAATCGATATTATTAAGTTTAAAGACCGATTAAGACATCATGATTGGTCTATTGTTATAAATGAAACTAATCCACAAACAGCGGCAACTACATTTTTGAATTCCTATAATGACCTCCTGAATAATTGTACAACATATGCTGTAAACAAAAAAAAAATACAAAAAAATCAAAGCTTGGATCAGCAATGGAATAGTAAAATCTATTAAAACCAGAGACAAAATGAAAAAAAAGTTATTGTTGAATTTTAGTACAGACCTTGAAAAAAAATATAAGGAGTATCGAAATCTTCTCAATAAACTTATAAAGAAACAAAAAAATTATTATTATAAAAGACAAGTTGAAGACAATAAAAACAATATGAAAAAACTTTATGAAATTATAAATGATGCCACTTATAGAGAAAATAAGAAAATCCAATCAGGCGACATACATATACAAAATAATTATGGAGAGGATATCGAAGACTCTCATGAGATGGCAAATTTTTGCAATGAATATTTTAATAAGATCGGAGTTGAAATGGCCTCAAAGATTCCTACCCCAAACGTGGACTGTCGAAATAAGGATTTTAATAAAAACTCAATATTCTTAAACCCTATTAGTAAAAATGAATTGATTGATGTGATATCTACACTAAAAAATAATAGCTCGCCGGGACACGATGGCGTACATTCAAGGACAATAAAATTAACACACAGAGAAATAATAAATCCACTATTACACATTTTTAATATAAGCTTACAAAATGGGATTGTGCCAATTGAATTTAAGTTATCTGTTATTACACCTATACACAAGGCTGGACCAAAAACACAAATCAATAACTATAGACCCATAAATCTCATAAGTAATTTTGCAAAGTTGTTTGAAAAATGCCTAAAAAACAGATTAGTCGCTTTCTTTAAGGATAATAAAATAATCTCACCCAATCAGTATGGGTTTGTTGAGGGGTGTAGCACGTCGGATGCCATGCAACAGCAACAGGTAACTGAAGTTGTACAAAATTTAAATAATAATAAAAAATGTATATCAATATTTTTAGACCTTGCAAAGGCGTTCGACACTGTGCCTCACGACAGACTTCTTGGGGTCTTACATGATTATGGCATACGGGGAAGGGCAGCTGAAATAGTTCAGAGTTACTTAGGGGACAGGTATCAAATGGTGAGGTTAAATGGAGTATTGAGTGAAAGACTAAAAATAAAGATTGGGGTACCACAGGGGACAGTACTGGGTCCCCTACTATTTATTATATATATTAACTCGCTTTTAAAATTAAATTTCAATGGTCTGGCAATCTCCTATGCCGATGATACCGTAATGGTTCTAGCTGGAGATACTTGGGAAATGGTAAGGATTAAGGCTATAAATGGTCTAAAGTTGTTTCGATGTTGGTTACAGCAAAATAAATTAACTTTAAATCTGGCGAAAACAACATACATCGCGTTTTCTCTTACAGAGGCTAATAGACCAACTTTTAGTAGCATAATAATTGACAACCAAGAGGTACATGAAACATCTTACACAAAGTACCTAGGTATTGTGATGGACAAACATCTCAAATGGTCACCTCACATAGAGTATTTGTCAACAAAAATGCGTAAGCTAATTCATAAATTCTATCTATTACGCGAATTTCTTAACACAAAAACTTTAATAACTGTTTATAAGGCAGTAATAGAATCAATTATCAGATATGGAATTGTGGTATGGGGTGGACTTTATACAAATAGTCTGTACAACTTAAACATAATTCAGAAATATATCTTAAAGATAATATTTAAAAAAAATAAACTATACCCCAGCCATATGCTTTTTTCCCCAGAAATAAGTAATATCAGAAGCCTGTATTTGCTGACAGTGTGTAATTATATTAAAGAGAGAGAGAACATGAAAAATTATGTACAGCATAACTATAGTACTAGGACAAATTTCAACAAAAATTAAATAATTCCTGTAAGTAACAATAACTTGAATTTAAAGTATTTAACATATCTTGGTCCCAAAATCTATAATATGCTACCCCCTAAGATACGAATGTGTACTAACAAGAACAGATTTAAAAAAATGTGTAAAACATATATTTTTGAAAACTATGAGTTATTTGAGATTCTTTTTTAAATTAGTAGAATAAGTAGGTTAATTAGGTAGGTTAATTTCGACGGTTGATTTGGTATAGTAATAATGTGAAGTGTATTGTTATTTAGCGAAAAAAAAAATTAAATAAATAAATAAGATTATATAATATTTAATGATGTCTGTAGGTTAATCTGGTGCATTACAGCTGTTACGTCAGCTAGGCACCTTATAATTAAGTTTTCTGTTTTTTTAATGTAGTTTAAATTATATATAATATTATCATGCTGTATATACATTGAAATGAATAAATTGAATATAGTTGAAAAAAAAAAAAAAAAAGTGTTATCGGAGAAGGCTTACTACAACCTAAATGAATTTTTTAGTGATAGGATTGATTGAAAAATGTTTGTGAAGATTGTTTTACTTTTTATATCGTCTTTTTTCTCTTTATTACTCTATGGACTGGTGTGTTTTTAGTATGTACTTAGGAATAAGTTTTATTGTAACTATCGACCTTTTAGATATTAGATATTGAGTAGGTATGGCTTTGTCAACAACTTTGTAAGTTACGGCAATAAAGCTATTTTTTGACTTTGACTTTGACTTTTTATTTATTTATTTATTATATGTTTGCCTAAGGAACACGTACGCTCAACCTTACCATTTTTATTCCATGCAGCGGCTCCTGTACGATCATTGGTCTTGGAGCCGTCAGTGACCCAACTATTCTCTGTTATTCTCACTGTAAACTGTAATTTATTGGTGTCAAAATACATACCTAAGTATTTACCTCGGTATTTACACATGTCAAATAAAGTAATAGATAAAACTACAATGTAAGTTATAAAACCCTAAAATCACATTTAAAATTAAATTTAAATCACAAAATTAAAATATTAACATTAAAAGAAGTAACTCATTAACAACATTATATAGTATAGCAGCTAAAAGACAAAACAAGACAAGCTCACAAGTGAAACCATATACATACGCTCAAGAAAGGTCAGAATTAAAAACGTCAAATTTAAAAAATAACATATACAATTTGGCATTCGGAAGCAGATAGCAAGAAATTAAAACTGAAGACCTAATGCTGAAGGAACTCTTGTGTGTTGTAAAACGCCTCAGAGCAGACTAGACTTTTAACTGCTTTTTTAAAAGATTTAATGGGTAGATTTTTTATATCTGTTGGTAACTCATTACAGAGCTTAACAGCAATAAACTCCGGTCGATTCTGGCACTTAGACAGGCGACAATATGCAGATACAATATCATGGGAGTGTCTGGTTTCATAATCGTGGATATTACTATGGGACAAAAATTGGTGTTCAAACTTTTTTACACACTCCATAATATACACTGATGGGAGAGTAGGTATGTTTAATTTTTTGAAGGCTGGCCTGCAGTCATCCCTGAACCCCAGATCTGCTAGGATCCTAATAGCCCTGCGCTGCAGAGAAAACAATCTTGCAGCAGCCGGTGCACCCCCCCAAGCCAGAATACCATATGGCATGACTGAGTGAAAGAGGCCACAATAAGCACTTAACAATGTTGTGCGCGATACACAGTCACGGAGGTTTCTCAGCAAAAACACAATGCTCCTCAATCTTCCCGATACTTCCTCTGAATGAATGTCCCATGTAAGCTTTGGATCAAAATACAATCCCAAAAATTTGACTTTAGGTGGATTTGTCACTGCAAAAGCTCTAGTTTCTCTCAGAGAGAAGATCATTTTCTGGGTCTTATCTTTATTAAGCATTAACTTGTTGGCATTGAACCATGGACAGATCTCATAAAGTCAATTTAAATTCAATTTATAGTTCTGATATTGAGGTGGCATATGGGGTACCACAGGGTACAGTACTTGGTCCCATTTTGTTCTCCATTTATATTAATAATCTGATGATACTGTTTTCCTGTGTAGAGGAACAAGTTGGGATGACGCCTTTGGGAGAGCCGAGAGGGCAATGACTTGTGCTCAGGTCTGGTTGGACTTGAATTCATTGACTCTGAATGTTAAGAAGACAAACTTTATGTGTTTTTCAATGAATAGACGGGGGCTGCCTAATAAACACATTTTGAGAGTTCACTCATTTGGTTGTGGCATCACTGATGATTGCAACTGTTCTGGCTTTATTGAGTCTGTAGAGCACACTAAATATTTGGGCGTTTTCTTTGACCAATTTTTAAAATGGGATGTGCATTCTGATTATGTAAAGACTAAAATAAGAAAACTAATTTTTAAGTTTTATGAATTACGCAATATACTTAATAGGGACTTGATCTTGAATGTGTATAAATCTCTGGCGGAGTCTTGTTTGAATTATGGCATAATTTGTTGGGGTTCGGCTCATAAAAATGTCTTACACAACATTGTCATTGCACAAAAATATATTCTAAAAATTATTATGTTTAAGAAGAAACGTTTTCCTTCTAATTTATTATTTGAGCAATCAGGAGTATTCACACTTACTCAGGTATATATAAAGAACATTTTAAGATTTTCTCTCAGTAGGAATATATTTCAGAATTACATAAGTCATGGAATTATGACTAGAGCTAATGTTGACCGTAACCTAGAACTGCCTAGAATGCACTATAGTGGCACCCAAAGATGCATTTCATATGTGGCTCCTAGAATATTAAATATATTGCCAGAGCAGTTGAAAAATAAACCATTTCAAAGTATTAAAAGATACTTAAATATATGGATTATAAATAATTCAAATAGAATAAAAGACATTATTGGGTTTTTATAGACATTGGTTGTCCAAGGAATGTTTTGTTTTTGGTTTTTCTCTGTCTTGTCTCTGATTACTTAATTGTAATCATTTTGGGTTAGATTGTTTTTTTGTTGTACTTATTGTGATTTTTGTTTTAGTAAACTTTGCTTATTACTGTGACATATAAACAATGTTTACTGAGTGCACACACAGACTTAATGTCCATCGTGCACTCACATTAATTATTATTGCTGTGTTAGAATATAAATTAGGCTATTGATTTATTTGTAATGTGATTAAAGGTGTAAATAAATAAATAAATAAATAAATAAATAAATTCTTCTGCTTCAGATTGTGCCTCACACGCCCTCCTCACCAAACCTTCCAAATCATCATCATGAATTGTGAGAGTAGTATCATCCGCAAACAATATGTATAGAGCAAGCCGACACATTGGCAGGTCATTTATAAAAATCAGAAACAAAATGGGTCCCAGAATTGAGCCCTGTGGTACTCCTATCCTTAACACACCCTCTGAGGATGATACCCCTCCCACCCTCACTGTCTGTGTGCGGTCAACAAGATAAGACTTAAGAAGTGCTAAGCTGTTTTCTGAAAAACTATCAAATTTTAGTTTTTTTAATAGAAGGTCATGTGGGACACAATCGAAAGCCTTGCTAAGGTCACAAAAAAGTGCAACAATATGTTTACGACTCTCAAAGGAATCCATTATTTCAGAAAGAAGACCAAGGGTTACTAGAACTGTGCTCCCCCCCCCCCCCCCCCCCCTTGCATTGGTACAATGGGTATTTACAAATAAAAACTTTTCTGTATTCTTGAATTCAAACATTAATCGGTAAATATTTACTTTGTGCACTTTTCGATTTTTGCAATTTTTTATGTGTGACATGTACTAGACAGTATTAGACTCGGTATTAGAAGTGTTTTGTGACACATTACATATTGCGCAAATCACATTAGATGCCAAAAATTGAAAAAAAAATCACATATAAGGCTGTTTAGTAATACACTTTAACGCGAAAACTCTCCCAATTTTTTGTTTATGATGAAAATTTACTTGTAATGTTGTCACACTTGACTAATATTCTTGATTTTCAACCACACCTAATCCAAAATCACCAAGACTAACCCAAACTAACCAACACTAACCTAAACTAACTAAAAGCAACCCAGACTAACCAAACTAACCCAGACTAACCCTAATTATGAAATAACCAATGTAAAAAGACAAGCGCGCCTCTTCACTATCCCCAACTAAGCAAACCAACCCAAACTAGCCCAGACTAATGAAAACTAACCCAGACTAACCCAAGCTAACACTAATTAACCAAAGTTCGCTATCCCAAACTAAGCAAAACCAACCCAGACTAACCAAAACTAACCAAAGTAGCCTAGCGCGCTTGTTTTCCATATCTCAGATTAAGCAAAAATAATCGAAACTAACTTTAATTCGCCAAACAAGCTTGGTTGCTTGAGCAACCCCGCCTATCACAAAATCAAAATTAACCCAAAGTAACAAAACTAACGCGTAATACTCTCTTAACTAATCCAAGTGAACCAAACAAGGGCGCATTAGTCTCTCTTAGTTTTGGTCGTTAAACAACGAGCGTCTTACATAACTCAAACTAACAAATTAACATTATTATTTATTATTTAAATAAACACCAACTACTTCTGAATCACCATCTATCTATAAAGTGTTGGCTGGCTGTATCCAACAAGATACCGTATTTTAGAACCGAACAGAAATTACACCTGGCAACACCTATGTGTACGTCAGTTGAGCCGTGCCAAGCTAACCTAGATAGATAGATAATCATAATTTGAGAAAAGAAATAGTGTTGACGTTTACGGAAAAAATATTATCATTTTAAAGTGCAAAAAAAACAGCATTTGCGGTTTTTAATAAAACGAGCTGGTAAAAAACCTTTTGAGGCTACTATTACCTATTCTTTTTTCGTCATTACGCATGCCCGAAGCCTTTTTATGAAAAAGTTAGCAGAGATGTGTAAGTTTGGATTGGAACATGTCGGATAGAAATTAACACAATTGCAGTGAGTGAACTTTGTGATTTTTTTATGACAAGTAGAAACATTTGCGCAACATTGAATGTGTAGGAGATGGTAAGGGAAGTAACGTAGAATATGTCAGTATTTTTATTATTGTGATAGCCAATAAGTGCGCAAAGTAAATAATGACTCATTAAACATTCAAAGATATAGACAGCATATTCTGTTATTACATTCAACTGACCAAAAACACCTTTACAAGAATCTAAACATGTCATTTTATCTATAACCCTTATTATCCTTTTCTGAACTGCAAAGACTACATTTCTGAGCTACTCCCCCAGAACAATATTCCATATCTCAAGACCGCCTCAAAAATTTGCTTGATACAAAATTATTAGTGTTTTTCCACTTTAATTCCATAGCATATACTACTAATTTAGGATTATAATAAGGTGAATTAAGTGAATGAGATCCAATAAAATAGACTAAGTATGGTAAATTTAAACAACTATAGGTGCAGTTTGATTGGTCTGTGGTAATGAGGTAAAAGAATCCCGATATTACCTCTCATATCTTTCTTGACACTTACAGAGAATTATTAAATGAATCTACAAGAACTTTTACGGTTTAAGCACCAAAACATAAAAAGATTAAAAAATGGATTTGTAATAATGTTATAACATCTATTAAGGTTAGGGATAAAATGAAATAGAAATTATTAAGTAATTATAGTGCGGAGGCAGAAAGAGAATACAAACAATATCGTAACACGCTAAATAAACTAATTCACAAACAAAAGAATGAATACTAGAAAAATCAATTTGAATATAACAAAAATTATATTATAAAACTATTATTTTTTGTTTTAGGCTTGTCGAACGACGTGTTGGAGCATTTGGCTCCCTTTACAAGTAATACTGTTCAGATAATCAACAATTTTCTTGATCACAACCCCAAGCCGATTTGTCTGGTTGCCCACAATG
The DNA here is from genome assembly GCA_016904865.1 of Pissodes strobi. NCBI lineage: Eukaryota > Metazoa > Arthropoda > Insecta > Coleoptera > Curculionidae > Pissodes > Pissodes strobi. Next base: position 24,717 of record MU192417.1, read on the forward strand.
GAAACAGGTTTGATTATCCTATTCTTCGAACGGAAATAGGAAAAACTGGGGAAAGTCTTTTAGAAAGTAAGTACATTCATGAGCTAGTAAAAATTTAGAATAGGATGCAGGTTTATTTAAATTTATTATGAAATTCACAGTGATTACCTTGTAAATGTGACAATATTAAATTAACATAATGGTAAGGAAGTCTGATTGATGCCTTTAAAATGTAGCACTTGTTTAGGACAACAGAAATGTTATGTATCTTGATTGTATATTTTTAGGATACCTATTCATTGTGCTTTTTTTAGCCTGTAATGTTTAATATTAGCGATAGTTTGCTTGTTTTTTTTTTCATTGTTAAACAAATAAGCAAATAAAACATAATAATAGAAGATATGACCTGTATTGTGTGACGGATTCTTTTTTCATTTGTAATTAATATTTAACATTTTCATTTTTGGATTATTTCCTTTGGAAAATGGGGCAGATTCGCCCCTAAAACGTAAAGGGTGTTTTAGGTTTTCAGCTTCATTAAGGTCACTGCATTTAAATTTTGTGGTACCCATTTACATCTTTGAATCTATCAAACCACGTCTTATATCGTTTGTTTCTCTGATTGTCCTTTCTTTGTTTTTTTTCAATACTCGTGTTGGATTTATTTGTATTTTGTCTCTCTTTCTATTTTTTATAGTGGTAGGTAGTCTTTTAGAACTATTAACATGTAATGTACTTCTTCTATATAAATAAATATTGCCTTTATTTATTTATTCCATTAAAAACAACAATCATGAAAAAAGAAGAAAAAGTAGGCTAATGCGATACCTAAGTGTGATTAAAGCAATAATGCTGTTATATAAAATGAATCATACTAATCAACAGAAAACAAAGGTACTAAATATATACCAACATTCAACAGAATCATGTTCAATAAAAAATACCTCACTTTTTAAGGAAACGGAGTTGTTTACTGAAAATTAATTTGGCAATTTTTAAATTATTTTTAGAAGAATCCAGTATGTTTATTTCACATATGACTGTTTGCGTAGGTGTATTCTCATTAACAGAAAAAAACGCTCAGTAACCGTTTGTTTTTAGATATGTTATGCATTGACTCTCTGGAAGCATTTAGAGACCTACATTCACAGAAACAGTCGGAACTCGAATGCAAACTACCTGAAATCAAGTCCATCGACGTTCCAGATGCGGTGCCTTTGGAATTTCAGGATGGCTTTGATATGATGCTTTGCAAAGCTTTGGACGAATATGAGGATGATGCCAAAAAGGGCATAAAAAGGGCCTTGGAGGTACAAAGAATTAATGAAAAAACTCCCGAAAAGCCTAAAGGAGTTTTAAAGGGCAGCACGGTAGATCTGGCTTTAGCCCAGCGATTTGGCCAAGGGGATTGTTTGAAACCACGGAATGACGGTGCTGGATCGAGTTATGGCAAGAAGTTGAAGGGTGAGACTTCAAGAAAGAGACTAAATTTTAAGTGAGTAACTTTTTTTTAGTCCATATTTACTTCAACTTTGTAGTTTCAACTATGAAGTATTGAACTCAAAGTCTCTTATCATCTTTATGCTATTTCCTAAAGAAATTATTTACAATGTTGGATCTATTTATTGAATGCTTCATCTGTATGTTAGCAAATTTACAAATGGATTTGCAATAGAGAACTTGAGACAATGTTATTTTAAATCAAGTTCTTGTATGATCTTGAAGTAATCTTATTTTAAATCTGGTTCTTGCATGAACTGTATGGACATAAAATCAGAACACATTTTTAACGATAGTCTTTTTAGATAATTTTAAATAACTGAAAGTAGATGGTATATTTATTAAAAATTATAAGCATTTCAAACATTGCGGATTCTCCGCTGGTCGAATTCGATTTGGAATATCCTTTTTTTGTGCCTTCTGCTTTTTGCAATTGTGGTTTCTCTGGGCATAAAATTATGCATTCATTCTCGTTTTGAATAAATCTGAACAGGACCGGACTGCATTTGTTTGTTTAAGCAATTAAATTGACAACAATTGACTTTGACAGAGATTGACAGAACCTTTAGATCGTCAGAAACAAAAAGGAAAAATTTAAATTTAAATGTTGCACAAACAAAACATTCGGCAATTACTATTGCGCGAATTGCTTTGGAGTATTTCATCCAAGTTGCCTGGGAAGAGACTGGAAGACCCATATCAAAATAGGAAGTCACAGCATCTATTGCTCAAAGGAATGTCAGGAAAAGAGTTCAAGTGATAACAAGCCACTGCAATGGGCTGTTGAGCAACTGGAAAAGCTTCAAATGAAAAATCATTTGTTAGAAAAGCAAAATACAGAGGCGGAACAAAAGTTGAAGAGTATAGGAACTGGAAGGAAGGATGTTATTCAGAATCTACAGGACGAGGTGACTCGTTTGCGGAAGGAAATTGCCAACTTGAAGAGTTTATATAAGAGAAAAAAAAAAGAAAGACGCAAGATTTTGAGGAAGAGGTTTATGATAGCGAAAAAAAATTGGTTGATGATGTAAATAAAAAGAAAGAAGAAATTATACAACTAAAGCATGATATCAATATCTTAACAGAGCAATCTGTTGCGTGATAAATTCATTGATTTGTATAGCAGTGGATAAGCGATAGCCGCCTGTCGCACTATTCAAAAGTGGCAACTTATGGGCGAAAAAACAGGTTTCTGTGCATGACAAAATCGACGCAAAATGGAAAAACATAAACAAAGAAGATACCGTTTTGACATGCGCACTAAAACACTTGCCGTCTCAGCAGGCGTCGATCCAATACCTCCTACGACAAGGCCAGACGGCTTACGCGTGACGTCATCAAAAGTGGTCTTAACTTATTTACAGGCGTATATTGAAATGTGCAATTTCTTTTAAAATTTCATAGTTAAGTAGACATTTTAGATGCAAAAATCTCGAAAAAATATAACAAAAACTTGTGTTTTGTAAATTTATCTTTTTATATATGTAGTTTGAAACGTAATTGGCCTAATACAATACCTCCTACAAGCTGATATTACTGTAAGCACGACTATCATGACTGATAATGTGTATTACTCAATTTTTTTTTAAATCAAATATGAAATTGCAGTTTACTTACCTTTTTCTGCATACCTACATAAATAATATTTAAGAGCTTCCGGCTGAAACAAGGCTGCAAGTCATGAACAGCCTTTAGACGTGCCTCATTCGATTTTTGTTAAAGGAAAACGAAATTTCAAAGCAAAAACCTTTGAATATCCAGTTTATCAAAATAGAATCTACCTATTTTGATAAACTGAAACTAGATACCACGGTAAAATATCACTATAGGTATAAAAGTGTCATAATAGGTAATAGCTTGGGTAATAGTAATGTCAAATTTAGTAGTGCGTTTTCTCCTCGGTTTTCTCCATCCAAAGAACCTTGCAATCTTCAAATATTTATGATAAAACATGAAAGATTTATACAGGTTTCAAATTATTACTTTTTATGTTAGATTTGGTATATTACTCGGTATATTATTGGGGTCTAATATTTATTTATTAAAAGTCTCCAGTTTCCTTTTTTCCTTTTACCCAAAATATTATGATTATGTTTAGAACAATAATTATTATTAAGAAAGAAGTGTATTTGAAATGCTGCAAAGAAAAATTTTTGAAACATCAATTTTTAGGTGATTTTTACAATTTTCAAAATGAGTCAAAAGGCTGTTTTGATTTAGATAGTTTAACAACAGCTCACAAAGAAAAGACTTTTTATTGTAAATATCTAAAAATGTGTCTTCGAACTCATTAATCAGTTTTTTAAATATAATATAGGCTGTTGAAACTACGTTCACGAGGATATAAAAGAGCCCCACGACTTAAGGAATTAATGAAATTGTAAGAATCTTCTACAACACAAGGTTCATTTAAAGTTAAATTTTCTTTACAAAATTCACAACTTATTTTTTTTAAAACAATATGACAGCAATATCTACTTAAATAAGTGATTAACTGGCATTTCAGATCCTCTGCTGTGTCTTGTGAATGTGACAAATTATTAAGAAAACCCGAGAGAAAACCTTTCAGAGCCTCTATAATAAAAGGATTAAATATTTTGAGAGCTAATTTAACATTTTGCTTTTTTATAAATGATGGAAAAAGGGCCTTTAAACTACGGGAATATCTATGTTTTAATATATTGTCTAGTTTTAGTTCATGAAGTTTTTTGACCACTGAGGGCATATAGCAAACATTGCATTACAGCCTTTATGAGGCATAATTACACTAAATATTACTTACTCCAAGATTAGCTAACAGGAACAAATTTTATAAACTTGCTGATCACTTTGGTCAAGCACAAAATAAACTCTTATTACACGAACGCAACAGGTCAACTCCAAACATTTTGGAAAGCTAAAAACATGAACTTTAGATCTTTTCGGCGAGTTTCCACCGCACAGCATTGTTCACATAAATTTACACACACGAAACTGTAAAGAAATTAACAGAAAAACAATCAATATCGAACAGAACAATAATTAAGAAGCCGGTCGAAAGTACGCCATTAC
>JAEQML010059010.1:0-29242 GCA_016904865.1 Pissodes strobi
TGAAAAATTGGAGGCTGAGAAGATTCTACCTAGGTGGCGAGTTTTTTATGAGGGCCTATAAGAAGTATTGAATTTGGAGATTACTGCCTCATGATCTGAGAGACCCGCGCTAGTTACTGTCGATTGGACATCAGTTGGAGGAAAGCCGGACGCTACATAGTCAATGATAGAAGAGGAATTGTTAGAAATCCGAGTTGGTGAGGTTACATGCATTGAAAGACCAAAAGAGTCAAAAATAGAAATTAATGATTTTTGGGCAGCACAAGCGGTAGCGTAGTCAATATTTAAATCACCGCACAAAATTTTCTTGCCTTTCACCGGCAGACCATCTAACAAGCTTAGAAGGTTATCAAAGAACAATTGCACATCGGAATTTGGCGCTCTATATATACAAATTACGTGTAAATCAAGGTTCTTATTGTATACAATGGAAAATTCAAAGTAGTTATCCGATTGGAGATGATCAAATTTAGTTACAGGTAAAAAGCCCTCGCTCAAGGAAAAAATCAGTGTTCCCCCATGAGTCGAGTTTTTCCGATTATATCTGGCTATTGTGGAGTACTTTTCAACATAAAGCGGTTCATTCTCACTCAGCCAGTGCTCTGTAAATGCAACTAGTTGGGGGAACTTGATTCCTCCAAAAACAAAAACAATTCATCAGTTTGATTTCGTAATGAGGCAACATTAATAAGAACCATACTAAGCCTGGCGTCAGGATTAGTGGAATCTAGTCGCTCAGAACACGTCAAGCTGCTTAAAAATTTTTCTTCTGGGAGCCGCTGGAGAAGTATTTTTGGTGACCCTCTCTGGACTTCGGAAGCTGAATCGTCCTCTCGGAAACAACATGGGATCTGTAGGAACAAAGATCTTCTTCCACTTCAGTGTGTTTAAACCCATATGCGGCATGAAAGTCGTGGTAGACCTTACGTAAAATGTCATCCTGGATTGGCAGTCCTTCATATGTTAGGAATAATCTGATGCTTATGTTGGTAAATCCCTCATAGCATACCGAGGCAGGTTGGTCATACAAATAGGCAAGGTACAACCTAATGGCTCTGAAGATGGCAGGTTCCCTTAGCCTTGCCATAAGGAAACGATTACTAGAGTCGTTAGACTTACTGGCGGCCTGTGTTAATTTACCTGTTGGGGGAGTCAGCGGGTCCAGAGAGAAGGATGGTTTATGGGATGATTCCTTAGACAGTTTAATTTTGACATCGCTCACAAGGGCATTAGTTTTGCAAGCAGCGATAGCTTGTTTGTCAGAAGTTACTGTAGTTACCTTGTGCGCGTTAGCTTCACTGACTGGAGAGGGAAAGTCCCGCAGAGTGCCAGAGGTCGGACTGCTAGCCACTTTCGCCTTGGTGGAGGGAGTTAGATAGAGCTCTGTAGTTTTTTTTTAGTTTTGTAGTTTTCTGAGGGATTTCAGATTCCGATGACTATCTAACTTGAGCCCCGGGTGGCCAGATATTGATGCCGAACAAATTCTCAGCGGACTTTCTTGATAGGGTCCCTATTTTAAATGTAGATCCTATGGAGTCATTGCACTGACTGACCAGGTTATAGCATCGAATAAATTCTGATGTTTTCAACTTTTCCTTCACATAGTGCACGATATTATTTGAAGTAAATCCTGCCGGGAGGTGTTCTACGATCACATCACTTTGGGCACTTCTATAAATTGCGGAGTTGGAATCGTCTGGCATTGAGGAAACTTCAGTAGGCAGTTCCATTTGAGTGGAAGATGAAACAAATGCCGTTGACGTAGTTTGGGTGGAGCACGACGTAGAAGTAAAGCGTGTCATCGTAGGTAGAGCACTATGTTGTTTTGGGTTAGCAATTTTAGAATTTAAGTTCCTAACCAAGGTGGTAACATTTGCAAGGCTACTTTTTAAGTTGTCAATACCCTTCTTAATATCAGCGGACGAGGAATCTTGCACCTGGATCTTGATGGTTTCCTCTGTATTGTTGAGTAGAATTTGGGAAATAGTAAAGACATTCTGTTCCACTTCCCTTACCGATTTCAACAGAGAATGAGGGTTACAAATGGAGAACACCTCCGACATTTTGTGAATATCGTCTATTTTCTTCTCCAAAAGGTTCCATTTAGATTCGTTTTTCAATAAGATATCATACATCTCAGAAATAGTCGGTACACTGTTTGATAATTTACTCACACGGTCAGCCAGCGAGTCAAATATCTTCTGAGGAACCTGATTTTTTGATAAGTTGGAAATTTTGTCGTTGAGATATCTTAAATTTGGAGAGTCACACAGGGCACAAAATGATTTAAACCATTTCAAAGTATTACCTCTAAAGCCATACTTCTCCAACTTGTAAAATAAAATAGAATGATTGACACAATCAAACGCTTTGTTCAAATCACAAAAGACAGCAACTGCATTATGATTTTAATTACGTTTGATGTAAAGCATTTCCAAAAATGCAATCATTGCATCATTCGTGGTACGAATGATGCAATGATTGCATTTTTGCAGACTTGAATCCAAATTGTTCTTTGCTCAAAATGTTTTTAGACAAAGAAGATACCATTCGTACCTTTACCAGCTTCTCCACTATCTTGGATAATGTCGGCAGGAGAGCCACTGGGCGAAAATCCAATGGTTCACTCCTGTCACCGCCTTTAAAAATAGGCACAATGGTAGCTAGCTTAAGATATTGTGGAAAACTGACAAAAAAGACTGATTTATAGCCTCGGACAGAACACACAAGACACAAGGAAGTTTCGCATAGACCATGATAGCTAAACCATCCCATCCATGCGACCTTTTATTTTTTATATTACCTATCATTTGCTTAATTTCCTCCAAACATGTATGGGAAAGATAAAACGAATCATTAACGGTAACATGTGATAAGTATTGTTGATAATCGGTCGTACTCGAAATTTCGGAGGACGGGTCAGCTGCTATTGAACAGTAAAAATCATTCAATTCATCACTTGAAAGGTTATAACCAGAATCTGCAGAGCCTTTGTTTACATTTGATTTTCGACAAAACTGCCATATTTCTCTTCGGTTGTTGCTCGAACGGTTAATCTTATTAAAGTAATACAGGTTTTTTGCTGCTCTAATTGTTGCTCGGTATATTTTTCTATCATTGTAATACAATTTAGCAAAATCTGGGACTGCACATTGCACAATAATACTTCCTCAGCCAATGCAGACATCTCATGTTCCTGGATGATAGTTTCAGTCCCCTTGTCAACCAGTTATTTTTTTCTTTGCTTTAATTGAAGTGCCAGGAAAGCAATTTTCAAAAATTGTAGACAATTTTTGGTGAAACGAATCTGTTGGGTTATGTGATGTGTGAAATATATTTTGCCATGATGAACTTTGGCATGACTGAGTAAATTTAGCATAATTTTGTTTTTGTAAATAATCTACCTTTTTTATTTTCTTGTGATTAAAACCATAGTTGAAGGTGACTCTACATGTCACTGCCTCATGATCAGATATCACATCAGATTGTATGCCCTTATGATCACAATTTGTACATAGATAATCTATCATTGCGGCGGTTTGCTGTGTAATTCTGGTAGGGCGAACTATGAGTGAAGTCAGTCCATGCGAACGAAACAAATTCTTTAGATACTGAGTATTTGGACAATAACCGACAAATAATCAATGTTTAAGTCGCCACACAATACACAATAGCTCTAGCGTTGATTGGTAATCCAGATAATATAATTTCCAATTTAGAAAGAAACACATCAACATTCCCCACTGGGGATCTATAGAAGCACAATACACATACTGGATACACAAAACAAAGAAAACTCAAATACCCTTTCCTCCAATAATTCATCAAACTTACCTACTCGATCACATGGACAAGATTCCAGAAGTTGGCTTTTAATGAGACACATTGGGCCACCATGTGATAATTTACAACGACAATATTTGTCAACCACCAAATAATCTGAGACAAAAATCGGCTCATCAGGCTTTAACCAATGCTCAGATAACAGCATTATACTACGTAAATTTATATTTTTCAGAAATAAATATAGCTCATCTATCTTGTTCCTCACAGATTGCACGTATAAGCCAACTATGTCAAATTGATTGTTTCTGTGGGATTCTCTAAAAAATTACCTTTAATGGGCTTGAGGTAACTTGTGTTGCTGTTTCTTCATATGAAGTTAAGTTTGAAGTGTCACCGATATTCTTTTGCTTATGAAACATAATAGGTTTGTTCTAGCAGCGATTTCAAACGGTCCAAAGCCATCCGGAGTTTGCGCATAGCAATGTAAGTGTCTAGTCAGCCCTTGATAGATTAATTTACTGTAGACTGTATAGTAGGGCATTTTCTAGACATGTAGAGTAAGTAGCCTTTGAAGGGTTTCAAAGGGAGTAGTTGAGTCAAACAGCTTTAGGTTTGTACTGATTTTATTTAACAATTTGATTCGTATTTATACAAAAAAGTTCCTAATCTAAATACTATAAACATATGTACATGTATATAAAAATGATGATATGTTATTATTGAATTGTTAACCCGATGACCTGCTTGTTATGTAATTTGCTGCAGTGCATTTTTCTGGGTCGACGCACAGCTAGAATGCGGTCTCAGCAGACTTAATACGTCATGCTTGTTTGAAATGATTAACTTTATTTTCGTGGGAGAATAATTATACAGGGCGGCAAGAAATGGCTAATGGAGATTAGATATTCTGGCGGCCGTGACTGTGATGGTTCCCAGTAGCTAGTCTTCTCCAAACAGTTCTATATACCTCTGCTCTAATCGTATCAGGAAACCGTCACCTTGTCCCTTAACGGAAGGTGTTGTTTTTTCTCTACATTCGGAGTGCTGGGCGGCTTTTGCTCGAACTCAAAGTCCTTCTCGGGCATGATTGGTGTGATTGGTACTCCTGATGGGTGTGTTTGGACTGTGATTCCGTCGGAACGGCAAAACAGTACTTGCATTTGCTGTTTCAGGATTCGCCGCTGGTGTCGCTGACGCTTGTTCCACTTCTTCCTTGCCATGTTGAAGACGACTACCGTAATTGCGGCGCAACTTTCGGTTTTATAGCGCTAATTAGTTTGTTCAGCAGATTTCTACATTGATGATGTAGCTTGACCCAGCAAGCTCGTGTAGATTCGAGGATGCTGCTGATGGGTAACATAGGGGTTGTTACTGATCTTGGTGGCGGTTGGCTGGATCGTTGTAGATGTGGAAGGTGTCTAATTCTATACCCCGATCAACCTCTTCTCTATTTCGAGTAAGTGGCTTGTGGTGATATTTTTGTCGTTTATAATACCATAGGCCACTGATAATTACAGCTAATACGGCTACTGCAGAAATCGTGGTGCTGCTAATTACTGTATTATTGAGTGAATTCCATTTGGTCTCTGTCAGTTCATGGTCGATTTCTACTTCTTCCTCCATGAGGGTGTCCAGGCTTCCAGAAACTGGTTCTTTATGGAAATGTCACAATTTGTAAGTTGGACGGTAACTTTCTGGATACCTCGGCAATTGCTTGCTCAATCTCGACTGGTGATATCAGCTCCAACAGGTGGCTTCGGTGATAGTGCACATCTAGCAATCGCTGATGATATTCCATTATGTTATCAATATAATTGGATACCATTTGATAACTGCTTAGAAGGTGGATATTTAGGAGATTTTTATCTACTGCTTGATACCAATGGCTCATTTCTCTTATTGCCTCGGTTGTCTCGCTTATCTTTTCCTGGAATCGTCTGAGTTGGTTGTTGATTCTTGTTTCTGTGTTGTTGAACTTAGTTAGCGCGTGGATCATAAAATTTGTTTGATGGCTGGATGCCTTAATTAGCTCTTTTTCATTCTGTTCGAACGTGTCTATATCCAGGTAGACTTCATCGTTTACTCCGAAGAGGGAGGTGAGCAACTTCCCAACTATACCTCGCTTCTGCCTCTTGGAGCTTATGTCTTCCATTCCTTTGTCCATCCATTCTATTTAACTTTGCTTTTCTCGTAGCTGGGGAATTAGCGAAGAACATTGTGTGTTTGCAGCTAATTCCTTGGCACTCTCACAAAGGGAATTTAACTGGCGTATCGAATCGTTTATATTTTTCGTATCGTTGCCTAGTTGATATTTATCAAACTTTAAACATTCCTCTGTCTATTTTGGCATTACCAACCTCTTCTATATACAACCCTGGAGGTGGGTAATGTACCGTATATTTTTGTGCCGTGGACTTTTGTAGCGTTAAAAGGAAAATGATTGCTATGGTTAGAGTTCTCCATGGGTTGGTACCTCTGTTTCTTGTATGCTCTCTGGTCGGTTCTGGCTGCGTGGGTATGTGTATTAGCTTGTGTATAGGACGTTTAGTCACATTTCCTCCTGGCTTCTGGATAGATACTACCCGTACTACTTTGTCTTCAGATGGATGCACGTCAATTATTCTTGCCAGAGGCCATTTGCTTGGGTTGATGTCTGGATCTTTCACTAGTACTACTTCTCCGACCCCAGGTGTTTTGTTTAACGTCGTCCATTTGTACCTTTGCTGTAGTTGGTTTAAGTAGTCCGATGACCATCTTTTCCATAGATCTACTTTGATTTTCTGCACCAATTTCCATCTTTCATTTAAATTGGAATTAAGTGTTGTGTTTATAGGATCTGGAAACTCTACCATGGGGCTGCCAATCAGAATATGCCCTGGTGTCAGCACTGGATCACTTGGATCGTTACTTAGAGTACATAGTGGCCGGGAATTTAAACAAGCTTCTATTTGGTGCATAAGCGTTGTCATTTCTTCATATGTTAGGCAGGTCTCACCGATCACCCTCTTCATATGATACTTCATAGATTTGACTCCAGCTTCCCATAGACCTCCAAAGTGAGGCGATGCGGGGGGTATGAAATGCCACTGTGTTCCTATGTTTACTAATTTGTCTTCTATGCTGGAGGTCTTGATCATATCTTGTACTTCCTTATGAAGAATCTTACTGGTCCCCACGAAATGTGTGCCATTGTCACTGTAGATATGTGCACATTGTCCTCGTCTTGCAATGAATCGTCGAAAGGCTGCCAAAAATATATCTGCTGACCTGTCGCTGACCACTTTTATGTGAATTGCTTTGGTGGCAAGACAAACAAATATTGCTATGTATTCTTTGTATGCCTTATAACCTTTCCCTTTAGTGGTCTTAATTTGAACTGGACCGGCATAATCCACCCCGGAATGTACAAATGAGTGAGAGGGGGTTATTCTGGCAGAGGGAAGGTTTCCCATTAATTGTTCTGTAGTTTCTGCTTTGTAGCGCATACATTTGACACATTTTTTTATTGATGATCCAGAATTGCTTTCGTGTCTGTGCTAATGTTGTTTGGCTCCCTCCGTGGAGAGTTCTGTCGTGTGCGTCGGTTATGACTAGCTTGCTCAAGTGACAGTTGTATGGCAGTATCATGGGGTGTTTTCTTCCGTCTTGGCTCGAAGGACCAAAATGTCTAGTCAGCCCTTGATAGATTAATTTACTGTAGACTGTATAGTACGGCATTTTCTAGACATGTAGAGTAAGTAGCCTTTGAAGGGTTTCAAAGGGAGAAGTTGAGTCAAACAGCTTTAGGTATGTACTGATTTTATTTAACAATTTGATTCGTATTTATACAAAAAAGTTTCTAATCTAAATACGATAAACATATGTACATGTATATAAAAATGATGATATTATGTTATTATTTAATTGTTAACCCGGTGACCTGCTTGTTGTGTAATTTGTTGCAGTGGATTTTTCTGGGTCGACGCACAGCTAGAATGCGGTCTCAGCAGACTTAATACGTCATGCTTGTTTGGAATGATTAACTTGGGTTTCAGAAGGAAAAAAGCACAAATGATGCAATATTTTCTTTTTTGGAATTACTTTACATGAAATTAAATGATGGAGACTGCTGCGGCAGTTTTTTGCGACTTATCGAAGGCTTTCGATTGCGTTAGTCTTAAAATTCTGTTGGAGAAGTTGGAAGTCTATGGTTTTAGAGGTGTGGCATTGAACTGGTTCAGATCATATTTGACAGGGAGGCAGCAGAGGGTTTCTTTCAGAGATCAAAGCTCAGAGCAAATTAGGGTAGAATGTGGCGTTCCTCAGGGCTCGGTATTGGGGCCCATACTGTTCTTACTTTATATTAATGATTTGACTAGTATTAAGATATCAGGTAAATTTACAGTTTTTGCAGATGATGCTACAATTTTATGGCATGGTAGGGATCAGTCTGAACTGAATGATTTGGTGAACAGGGATGTGCGGACAGTGAAACGGTGGTGTGATGCATACCTCCTTTCATTGAATGTGGAGAAGACGTGTATTATGTCTTTTAGATGTTCTATGAGTGGTGTCTTGCTTGAAAACTCATTACTAAATAATTTAAATGAAAATAAATTTTTGGGTATCCTCATTCATAATAAATTAAAGTTTGAAAGTCATATAAAGAATCTCAGTGGAAGGCTGTCTTCAAACTGCTATGCAATGAGAGTTATTAGTAATGAGCTGGACGGTTCCATAGCAAGGAATGCTTATTTTGCAGTGATTGAGTCTTATTTGAGGTACGGTATATGCTTCTGGGGAGTTTGCACTAAACAGCTCTTTAACTTCATATTCGTTTTACAGAAAAGAGCCGTAAAATATATGTGTAAGGCAAATGTGAGGGAATCCTGCAGGCCGCTATTTTTAAGGCATCGAATTTTAACTTTGACTTGTATTTTCATTTTGGAGTCGGCTTGTTTGATGCACAGGAAATTCGAAGACAATATACACTCCAACTCCTCTATTTATAATATGCGTCTTACCCATAGTATCTCCCTGCCTATTCCAAATTCCACTCATACGAAGAATTCTATCATTTATAACAGCAAAAAAATTTTTAATCATTTGCCACTTGATCTCAGACAAATTCGGAATAAAACCGTGTTTAGAAGGAGGTTGAAGTCACTATTGATTGTGCGACCCTATTATGACGTGAGCGAATTCTTTCACGATAACTTTGTCTAGAAATGCTTATTGTAGTTGTAACATTTTAATTTTGGATTTATGTATTTTACTCTGATTTGTATATTTTACTCTGATATTTCATGTGATACTTTTATATTATTGACTCATCTGACATTTTGGGGACATATTTTTTGTGAGCGTTTTATCGGCTGTTTCTTGTTTATATACATTTGCTTGTTTTTGATCATTTTTATTGTCTGTTTAACGATTTATTTGTACTGTTTCAAAAACTTTTTCATGAAAATTATTTTTTTTTGGTATTTGTATGCTTAAGAATAGTACCTAATGATTCAACTTAGCAGTACTTTAAGTAAGGCAGTTAGACATAAGTAAGCTTTGTCAACAAATACTATGTATTTTAAACAATAAAGCATGTTAAAAAAAAACTTTATTTTCGTTGGAGAATAATTATACAGGGCGGCAAGAAATGGCTAATGGAGATTAGACATTAAGCGACGCTTATATCGCTATGCGCAAACTCCGGATGGCTTTGGACCGTTTGAAATCGCTGCTAGAACAAACCTACAGTGGCGTGCAGTGCCATTTAGGACAGGGTAGACAACATAATAGAAAATGATACAGAAGGAGTAAGCCCGCTGCGGGGGCCGCCCTAGGTAGAATTTTTTTTCAGGTGCCACGCCCGAAACGTCCATTTTGAGGCTCCAAAAAATGTAGGCATAAAGCCTTTTCAATTCGAGTTTCGCCAAAACTATGCAAAGAAAACGCGTTGTAAATGGTTAGTGGACTGGCCTTGTCTGAGACATTTGACACATTATTTACATCAATATACCCACGTTTACTCTACAATTTCCTTCTTCGCCAAAGAGTAAGCATAGCCAACAATACATTTTAATTTTATTTATTTATTTTATTTATTTATTTATTCACCTTTTTTCCCTAGATATGCACAACATATATGGAAAACGTCCAAAATATACAACAGCAAAACAATAACATTGAGTATACGTGAACATCAAATCTGATCACAATTAAAATATTCATCTAAATTATAGAAGCTATGTCTAAGTAATTTACTTTGAACAATGCGTTTGAACATCGAAATGCTTTTTATATTTTGAACTGAGTCAGGCAATTTATTATAGATTTTTACTGGAAGTATTGCAGCACTATTGGCAACTATAGTTAAGTTATGTTTCGGTAATAACATATTTGAAGTATGTCTTAGGTTATAATTTAACTCCCTATTCTCGAAGGACATATACAAATTTGGGTGTTTTTTAACATTTAAAACGCAGGACAGAACGTACATAGATGCAACGGTCAGTATTTGAAGATTTTTAAACAATTCACGGCACGAATACAGACGAGACTTAAAAAGCATTGTACGTATAATTCGTTTTTGAAGCACAAATACGCTATGAATTGCGGAAGACCCCCCCCTCAAAATAATACAATAACTTAACTTTGAATGAGTGTGCGCATAATAATATGTTTTAAGTACGTCTACATTTACAAAGTTACGAAGTTTTAATATCACGTAGTTTTGTGTAGCAAGGTTTTGATTTACCTGATCAATATGCTCAGTCCACTTTAGCTGAGAGTCCAAATAGACTCCCAGGAATTTCGTTACATTTTTTTGTTGAATTGTGGTGCCATTAACAGAAGCATAAACATTAAAATCCACAGAACCTGGCGAAAGTAAAATCATTTCGGTTTTTGAGACATTTAAGGCTAAGTAATTTTTTTGCAATAATTTTGCATTTGGTTTGCACATGCACTAGCCCTACCTGAGAGGTCGTCAATATCTCGCCCCGACACGACGATACCAGTGTCATCCGCAAATTGTGACATATAACATTTAGGAAAGTGCTCCCCAAGATCATTAACAAACAAGATAAACAGAATTGGTCCCAAGGTACTTCCCTGGGGGACTCCCAAACCTACTTCCCTTGGTTCCGACTGCAATTCATACCCCGAAACAGTAACCTTAACTCTCTGCACTCTGTTTTGAAGGTAGGTTTTTAACCAATGTAGCGATTTTTTCTCAATACCCATTGATTTCAATTTTAATAACAACAAGTCATGCCTCATGGTGTCAAAAGCACGTGAAAGTTCAAAATTAATACACAGAGTCCTGCTCCTTCCGTCCAAGTTATGCATTATAAATTTGATTAACTCTAATAAGGCAAGTTCTGTTGAACGTCCCTCCCGAAACCCATATTGGGATGAATTTATTATTTTGTTTATACCAATAAAATGTTTTAAGTTGTCACAAAATGCGTTTTCATAAACCTTAGAGAATACAGAGAGCAAGGAAATACCACGATAATTAGAAATTTGTTCCACCGATCCTTTTTTATGTATAGGAACAATTATAGATTGTTTTAATAAGGTAGGAAATAAACCATCATCAAATGATTTATTTACCAATGTCGCCAGAGGAAACTTCAAATGCTCTATTACATGACCCAACAGTGAACAAGGAATACCATCAAATCCTTTAGAATTTTTTCTCGAAACTTTTTTTAGAATAGTACCAACTTCATCAGGCAATATATGAAGTAAACTCATTTTTTGAGACGCCAATGCAGCATTCTTTGCGTAATAATTTTCATTTAATTGTGGAGGATTCTGTGGTATTAATTTTTTAGGAGCATCCAGGAAAAAGTGTTAAAAGCTTCCGCAGACTTATCTAAGTCAATAATAGTATCTCCATCCTTAAGTTTATTAGGCAACGAGTTTAAACCTTTATTGGTGGTCTCACTCTTTATTATATTCCAAACCGCAGACGATTTATTATCTGATGCTAATATTTTGTTATTGAAATAGTGTCTTTTAGCGTTGTAGATGCTTTTTTTGTGTATTTTTTTCAATTCAGAGTAAGTATTATATAACAATGGACAATTTGAGTGTTTGTAGGTTTTATAAATGTCACGAAGAAGTTGACCCCGGTCTCTAATTTCTGGTGTAATCCAATCGTTATTTTGATGCGATTCTTTATTTTTTCTATAATAATACTCTTCTGGAAAGCACAAGTCAACTATTATTGAAAATCTTTTGAAAAAAGACACAAACATTCCATCCACATTCTGTCCCTGTTCAAAACAAGCATTCCAATTTTCACCCGCCACCGTATCAATAAAATTCTTTATATTAACCGCAGAGCCAAAATGTCTACGATACATAAAACGACAAACATCACTATCAACAACCTGGTTACCCAAAAAAGCAATTCGCTGCATAAAATGATCAGAGAGATCACAAAAAACAGTATCACAGGCAAGTTCAGAAAAACTTAAATTTGTAAAAATATTGTCAATTATAGAACCTCGTTGACCCTGCACTCTCGTAAAGCCTTCTATACAAGGTGAATAACCAAATGCGGAAAACAAGTGCAATACATTTTTGAGTCAATATTTAAATTATTGGGGTCAAAATTAATATTAAAATCACCACATACAAAAGACCTTACAGAAGCAAAATGTTTTGTAGACATAATTTGATCTAGTATCCTATTAAAATCAACAATATCGCCACTAGGCGGTCTATACAAGCATAAAATATTTACAGTACTATGATTCAGTATTACTTTACAGGATACAAATTCAAGAACATTTTCAATAGGCTCTATGTTAAGGTTTTCGCAATTTATACGCATTCTTACAAATACAATTACGCCTCCCTTTACTGTTGGAGCGGCAAAAATAACTGCCTATTTTATATTCTGGCAAAATTACATACTTGATTTCACTTTCGGTAAACCAAGTCTCTGTCAAACATACAATATGTGGAAAGTTCAATGACTCTAATAAAACATAGAGTTCTGTCAATTTAGTTCTAGCACTTCTAATATTCAAATGGCAAATCACGATTTTGTCATCTTTACCCAAAGAAACCTCCGGAGTTGTTAAATTTTCTTCGAAAAAACCTGAACTGCTTAACCACAACTCCCATTGGCCACCTATTGGGATCATAACACTGGGCGAGCAGGTCATCATTATGAGAAGTACTTACACGAAAGGCACAGTTAGTACCCTTGGAATCCAACTTATTTACCTCAAATTGAAGTTTAGGCCATTGGGTTGTCAGATGTTCACGAACGTTATCTTCAGTAGTTGTTTTACAACATCGACCGACGTACATCCAAATCTTGGATTCAGGGGCCCTAAATCCATTGGAAGTTGTACTACTTGAACTACCCCTAATGACTCTTGAATCATTTTTTTTGCTGTGTTGTGCCATGTTAGTGGAACGTTGACTAGGTTCAGAAGATCTAACAGATTCCTGCCTTTTACAAAGTGTCTTGGTTTTGCATATATAGGCTGCAACAAAGAAGGACTGTCGACGCTAATGATTGTGTCAACAGAGCCCGAAGACTCATTGAGCTCGTCCGTTTCGTTGGAGATTTTAGACAGTCGAAGTGCTCTCAATTCCAATTCCAAAACGTTAATTTTATCCACGAGAGGTTGTATGGCCGAGTTCACTGCAGATTCAATAATTTATCTTATTTCTTCCTTGGAGATCATTTGCTTAGTAGTACTATTGGCTGTTTTTTTGATCTCAATAGTCATCTTGAAAATCCAATCACACAATTAAACAAAATAAGACAAACTAACGTCAGTCTGACAACGTCGCTATAGAAAACTGTTATTTTTACTTAGTCGAAGGCAAAATATGACCTTTGTACCTATATCAACAGAATCATATATTAAGCACTTTACGGAATTATTTCGTCAATTTAAACAGCTTTTTTTTACTTACTGTTTATACATGATGCATTAAAAGGTGAATTTTAACTTTGTAATTAATAAGAATTATTTAAACTCTTGGAAATCACTATTTACACTTAGCAATTTTCAAACACGTATTAGACAATGAAACGCGACGTTGCCGTTATGACGACACCTGCAGAGCCACTAATAATTGTCATGGATTTTTTTATTAAAATATCGAGGTTTTCTTTCCAAACAACAAAACTAACCCACAAAGAAAACAACAACCCCTTGTATAGGTACTAAACTAACTAAACTTTCAAAACTATAACTAAAAGCACAGGGCGTCAAATCCCAATCTCACACAAGAATAGGGCACATGGAAAAGGGAACCTGATGTTATTCTTATTTATGGCTCGGATCGGATTTCAGTTTCTTACAAAAAAAATGCATGGCGTTATTAATACCCAGATATCGAAATAGGTATTAATAAATTTAGGGATGCCCCATGTACTGTAATTTTAAACATTATTAAATAATAAAACTTTCTTAACCAAACCCTGTAATGATGTAACCGGTACTCGCTTTCAAACCAATTACTAAAGCGCAAAAAAACAATAACAATATGATCCTTGGTAAAAAAGAATGTCTATCAAATCAAAATATTAATTAAAGAGATCACATTTTGACAACAGCACCTATCGTTGCGTCGCGTCGGTCGGCCCGGACCATCTTCGCATGCCTTGTCTCTTTTCTTTTTATGTAACGTTTCATTTGGCTGTCTTTTATCAAGCACTGCTTTTCGCTTCCATAGTAAATCCAGTATTGACGGTTTAAATGCATGCCTTCGGTTTGTTATGGAATGCTTTTTAGCGGTTGCCGTCGGAGAATATTATTCCGTTTGATATAGGTAGCGTAATATGAGTGGTAGACTGTGATGTTTTTCTATAATATAATTAATATTTTAATTGGCGCTTTAGATAAGCTTTTTAAATTCGGATTATACCTACTTATTAGTAAAATTATAATTTATATTATCGGGATTAAAATTAAATGGGAAAATATAAAAAATGTCTAAACATCAGGGTAGGCAATGCATTTATGCTTTCATTGTGTGCACGCCACTGCAAACCTATTATGTCCTGTAGTATTACATTTTATACTTTTCAAATGAATTTTCCCATTCACCCATCCCTGGCATAGCAAGTACTTACCCAAAATATTACATAAAGATTCAGTACCGTGTCTAAAGTGCATTCCTCCATGTTTATAATTTCAATAATACGGAGACTTAAATTATTACTAATACTAAAACCACTCACAAATCTATAAATTTCGTTACACAACTTGGTGCAATAATTATCGTTGATAAGTAATATTACATTTGTAAATCTTGCAATGGACAATATCGCCTTTAAATTGGTCAAATGGTCAATTTTAGTCTTTTAAATCCAATGAGATTTTTACAGAATCAGAGGATGATAAATTTTCACTAAACTTAATACCAATCTAATTATTTACTCATTAATCTATGCATGAAATATGTTATAACTCTTCTCATACCTGTTAACTCGGCTATGAAACGAGACTTATTATTTTCCCCCCTAAATTCTTCTTAACGTCTATCCTATAACACATTTTAACTCATTTCTTTTGTTTTCAGATGAAAGCGGGAAAAGAAATTGCAATACACCTGGATTTTCCATAAGTTTTTTCTAAACAAACATTATACAACGAATAAAATTATTACAATGGTAAAATATGTTATTGCCAAAATGAAATAATATAACCATAAGAGATTACATATCTTTTGTGTAGAACCAACTGCAGTTAATAAATGGGACTCTCCGTTATAGAATGATCGATGGTGGATCTTCCTGGATGAACATATGCAAATGTGCCAACGAAGAATTTGATATAATGTTCGTGCATAAACAGGCATAGATCTGAAAAAACGAACGGGAAGGTTTATTTCGGATTTAAAGTCAACGCTTTATTTCCCAAGGTGTTACAGTTTTTTAACATTGCTTAGCAGCTATTTATTAATAAAGGCATTTTTTGTGTTATTAATTTCATTAAATGCATTAGATGCATTTAATCGTTCTTTGAAGGTTTATACTTGAAGTTGGCCGAAATTTTATGAATTTGTGATTATTTTCCCCTATCATGTAGGTTAAAAAAACGTTTACGAGTCGAAACTCAAACTAGGTTCCAAATGTTTTACAATCATCTAAACTTATACGTTTTGAGTAAGGATGCCACCTTTAAAAGTTACTTAACCCGGAGAAATTGGAAAAAGGCCGCCAAATTTTTTTGGGGTCTACGCCCAAAACATTTTTCTTTTCGGTTTTAAATCATGCACTTATATCTATTTAAACTTAAAGGTATATTTTTTTATTACTTTGACATGTTTTTAATAAAGCATTTTGTTCGCTTTTTTCTAAATACTCAGCAAATTCAATATTAAAATTTAATTTAGTGCATAATTCTGCCTTTACAAAAGTTCGTAGCTTTGAGCTACTCTCATTCGATTACGTTCGTCAGTCCAGAGATTATTCATAATGAAAGTATCCTTTCTGGATTAGAGTTGCTTATAGGAATTGACAGAATTTTGCTTAAAATCCTAACCAATTGAGGCATATCTGCATTTTGGAATTGCTTGCACCATATTTTGTCAATATCCATTTCAAAAGTAACTTAATTTATTTTGAGTTTCTTTAATGGGTTTTTAAAGAGAAATTAGCTCATTATATAACTCGTCTTCATCAAGGTCTAATTTTATACCATTTTTGGCCTGTAAAACTTGCGATTACTCATCATTCGGATTTTTTTTTTTAATTTAGACATTCAAAATATTTAAAGAGTGAGTTTTCAAAATTATAATACCGATTTAAGTAATCTAAATGTCTAACCCAAACAACCTTCTTATAATTTTTTTTAGTTTTTTAGATGGTGTAAGATATTTTAAAGTCGCTGATATCTTACTTCCAAAAAATTGATCTTTTAGCCGCTGTTCTATTTGTTCCTTTAAATCTAACATTATACTATGTAACTCTAAACTAGTTAATTACTCTCCAATTTAAGTATATGGGTATTTAATATATGCATATAATGATGCATAAAATAAGCATAACATTCCGAAAATGAAATGTCAGGTCTTGAATCTTTTTCTAATTCGTTAATTTTAAAAAAAATCATACATTTTTATGACAGTTTTCCTCGCCTAACTCTAAAAAATATTTTTTACTGCTGGCCAAGATCGTATTAAACGCTAAAGAGCAGCATATAGGGAAAGCCATCTCGTAGTAATAAATGTGCCTTACAATGTCTAAAAAAATCAAAACATTCTTTTAGGGCTTCTAATTTTTTAGCACTATTTGAGAACGCTGTATAAATTTTAAATACAACGTCCAAAGATAGGACTTTACAAGCATTTCTACCAGCATTATGAATTACGTGGCAGTTACAATTAGCTTTTACAATTCCCATATTTTCGTTGCTCAATAGAGTTCAGAATGCCATAGTTCACTGACGCATTATCCGCGCTGTGTGCACTAATGTCAAAAACTTTTAGTGAAAAAGTTTCTAATGTTTAAAGTATAATATTAATAACTGATAAGGATGATTCATAATTATTATTTTCAATAAAGTCTAAAACAGTAGAGTGCCCAACGCAGTAGAAGCCTTCTATAAATGATTTTTGTGGGCACCTCGGGGTTAAAAGCTGAAATTTTCACAGAATGAAGGTTTTATTATATTAATTCAAAATCCGAAGGTAATAAAAAATCATAACGGGCAAAAGGGCAGTATACCTAAAAATCGAGATTATTACATGAACGTGTAGGATATTAAATTGTGAATGTTTTCATATAAAATTCATCTACATTTTTGTACGAATTATATTTTTTATCATTGCTTGAAATATGCAGATTACATTGGCCCTTACGGCAAAATAAATCAAAAAATTGAAATATCTCCCTTCGAACCTGGGCAAAATCTGATTGAAATACACTAATTTTTGTATTCACCTTGCACTATCTTTGAAATGAAGGCTCAAATCAAAAATATTTATTCTTGCAAAAAGTTTGCCTTAAGTATTTAGAATACATACAGGGTGGCCCATTAGTGTGACAAAGTCCCGTATCTCCCTTATTTGCAAAGATACAAAAAAAAGTTAAATACAAAAGTTGTAGGATATGTCGTGGTCCATAGTGTAAAAATATTTTCAATTATACAGGGTGCTTCGTAAAAGCCTGGTGTTTGTTTTTTTTTACTTTTTTTAAATGGAATGCCCTTTATATTATTGGACATTTAGATTCTACATAAAATTCTAGATATATTTCATGTATAATATCCTATACCTAAGTCTATCCGTTTTTGACAAATTTCAAATTTTGTGTCAAAAATGACGTTTGCAGGCCAAAACAGCATTGGCAATCTTTGCTAACCAAAGCCGTTATTAATTAATTGGGGTTAATTTTTTTGTAGAACAGGACCTACTTTAGTAGACTGTGTTGATATTTTTATAATAA
Source organism: Pissodes strobi (assembly GCA_016904865.1). NCBI lineage: Eukaryota > Metazoa > Arthropoda > Insecta > Coleoptera > Curculionidae > Pissodes > Pissodes strobi. The sequence continues at coordinate 18,197 of JAEQML010059010.1, forward strand.
ATTGATACAGGGTGATCAAAAACGGACAATAAAAAGTATATTCAAAAAAACCTAAAAAGTTAATTTTTTTAAATGGAAACCTTCAATTTTTATAATTTTATCTTATTTAGCATTAAAAATAAAGGTGACTTTGTATAAAATTGTCTATTCGAAAAACTTGTAGTTTTTGAAATATTGACCATTTAACATTTTTTTATTGTAAAAATGTTATACGGCTTTTAAGGTTTGTCGTTAGTTGGCCATGGCGGCGTGTCGCGTCGAAAAAAAAACAATCGAGCACTACACTATTTGATAATTTGTGTATATTATAGAAATTTCATTTAAAACTGAAATCAGAATTTTAAATAATGAATTTTTCACAAGCCGAAATTTTCGATATTTTTTTAATTTAAAATTTATGCAAGTAATAAAAATGAACACGAAATTATAATGGTAATCCTAATTATAACCCTAACTGCTATATTTTTGAATTTTTGACAGAAAACACACCTGCACTTCAACTTAATTTTTTCTAAAACGATCTGGTTATCTTGCATTTAAAAATGTTATGATCGGCCCTGTATGATGGACTGGGGCCTCATCAGGAAGAAACCACATTTCTTGTGTTTCATTTGGCACTTGAGCCAATAATATTTTGTCGGTAACCATGTAATTGGACCATACTTCTTTGATCAAAGAGTAACAGCGGAAGTATACTTAGACTGTTTACATGACCATTTAGATAATTCTAAATGGTCATGTAAACAGTCTAAGTATACTTCCGCTGTTACTCTTTGATCAAAGAAGTATGGTCCAATTACATGGTTACCGACAACACCTCCCCAAACATTTAAGGTCCATCTAGTTTGGGAGGTATATCTTCAAAATATGGACTTTCAGTCGATTAATAATGAAAATTGTGTCTATTTACACATCCGTTTGTGTGAAATGTGGCCTCATCTGTGAATATGATCAAATGAGCAAAATTTCTTTTCTGATTTATTTTGTTTTGAGCCCACAAATAAAACTCCAATCGTCTTTGGTAACCTTCGGGAACCAACTCCTGAAGTACTTGAATATGATAGGGGTGCATTTTTTGAGACCTCAGTATTCGCTAAACCGTACTTCGTTTAACACCAACCTACTGAGAAAGGGATCGCTGTCCAATATGCGGGTTTTCTGTTACTGTTAATAGTACATTTAATTGATTTTCCTCAGTTTGTGCATGCTTTTCCCTAGTATTCTTTTCATATGCCACGCTGCCAGTTCTTTCAAAACGCTCCAGAAATTTTTCGAATGCCCTTCTTTCAGGTTGCCGTCTCTTGGGAAACTGTTGTTGATACAATCTTCTTGCTAATAGCGCATTCTTGTCACTAGCTCCCAAAACAAAGATCATTTCGACCATTTCGGCTTGTGAAAAATTCATTATTTAAAATTCTGATTTAAGTTTTAAATGAAATTGCTATAAAATACACTAAGACACAACACAAATTATCAAATAACAGGAAATGGTGGCATCATCTGTAGTGCTTCATTGGTTTTTTTTCGACGCGCCACGCCGCCATGGCCAACTAACAACAAACCTTAAAACCCGTATAGCATTTTTACAATAGAAAAATGTTAAATGGCCAATATTGCAAAAACAACAAGTTTTTCGAATAGACAATCTTATACAAAGTCACCTTTATTTTTAATGCTAAATAAGATAAAATAGGAGGTTTCCATTTAAAAAAATTAACTCTTTAGGTTTTTTTGAATATACTTTTTATTGACCGTTTTTGATCACCCTGTATCAATTTATTATAAAAATATCAACACAGTCTACTAAACCAGGTCCTGTTCTACAAGGAAATTAACCCCAATTAATTAATTAGGGCTTTGGTTAGCAAAGATTGCCAATGATGTTTTGGCCTGCAAACGTCATTTTTGACATAAAATTTGAAATTTGTCAAAAACGGTTAGACTTAGGTATAGGATATTATATATGAAATATATCTAGAATTTTATGTAGAATCTAAATTTGCAATAATATACAGGGCATTCCATTTAAAAAAAGTAAAAAACAAACACCAGGCTTTTACGAAGCACCCTGTATAATTGAAAATATTTTTACACTATGGACCACGACATATCCTACAACTTTTGTATTTACCTTTTTTTTGTGTCTCTGTAAATATGGGAGATACTGGACTTTGTCACACTAATGGGCCACCCTGTAGGTGCATGAATAAACATTTTTTTTCTCAAATGGTAATGGAAAATAGAATTAAATGTAAAAAAGTAATTTTCTTCTAGCCGTGACCGTCCGATCTCTCGCTTCCCGAGTACTCTCGTATCTCACTTTTCTTCATAGCTTCCTCTCTCTCGCGCCTATTGTACAGGATGATCCCCTATAATGTCGCTCCCCTTTAACTTTTTTATTTTAGGTGTCCCAAAAAAATTAAAAGTATGGTTATGTAGGTACTGAAAAATCCTTTTTTTCTATGTATAAAAAATATTGGAAAAAATGATCGGTATATAGGGAAAAACAAAAATTAATTTTTTTTTTCAATGGAACACTATACAGGGGGCTTTATTTTTCGATTCCTCGTAAAATTCGAAGCATATTTTATCTATGATGTTATACCTCTAGAGTTAGTAGTTTCACAGCTATAAACAATTGAAAATCGGTACTTTGGCTCTTTTCACTTTGGTAGCAAGAATATCATTGGAGATGGAGTAAAATAAATTTCACATTCCTATCTTAACTTTCCGAGAGCTATCTGATGGTGCTAACTGATGGTACCTACTGAGGTACCAGATTTGGTACCCATGGTACCGCCTGCCAGTTAGTACCGTCAGATAGCTCTTGACAAGTTAAGATAGGAATGTGAAATTCATTTTACTCCATCTCTAATGATATTCTTGCTACCAAGGTGAAAAGTATACAAAGTACCGATTTTCATCTGTTTATAGCTGTGAAACTACTAACTCTAGAGGTATAACACCATAGATAAAATATGCTTAGAATTTTACGAAAAATCGAAAAATAAATTCATATATAGGGTGTTCCATTGAAAAAGAAATTAACTTTTTGTTTTTCCCTGTATACTGATCATTTTTCCAATAATTTTTATACGCAGAAAAACGGTATTTTTCAGTACCTACATAACCATACTTTTAATTTTTTTGGAACACTTAAAATAAAAAATTTAAAGGGGGGCGACATTATAGGGGAACACCCTGTACAATACAATTAAACGTAAAAAAGTAATTTTCTTCAAGCCGCGACCGTCCGATCTCGCGCTTCCCGAGTACTCTCGTATCTCACTTTTCTTCATAGCTTCCTCTCTCTCGCGCCTATTGTACAATACAATAAGTGCTTTTACACCATTACGGGTTAGAATACTAATAATAATAATAGCTATTATTAATTGAATAAAGTCAATGAAGACATTTTCGATTATACTGAAATTTATTTTTCCTATACGCTGCTAGGTAATAAAGAAGTAGAAAAAAAATAATATACTTAATGCAACTGCTATTAAAAAAGGACTAGCTTTTATTCAGAATAGAATAACTCAGAATATAAAAAAAAATCAAAAAATAAATAATATCAAAATATATTTATCTTCAGTGTCTGTCTCTTCTTCAGGAATAGATATAATAACTTCAATATTGCCTTCCAGTAATTTTTTGCATGATCCTATGCAACCTATTAAATTTCTTCTACGTCTACAAGCTTGCTTCCATACAATCTAATAAAAAATTATTTAATTAAGTTTTATTATGTACCTGTTTAATCTAATAATAATTTACCTTTTTTTACATCCACATGCAATAAATACTTTTACATCCGAAGTAAATGCTGGTGTTGTTAACACGTTAACCGCCGCATGAAGCACCCGTGTCTCATGTACATCTTTGTTAGTGGAGCCACTTGAGTCATATTCGATTCATGTGCAGTTTTGTACTTTTTTGCCTCAGAGTCGTCCGTGGTTCACGCTAGCCGTTTAAGCAAATGGCTATTAAAAATGCATGGCCTGGCAAGCAAAAATACCTGTTTAGCCCGGTAAAAAAATTACTTTTTGTGAGATAGACTAGATATGTTTTTTATTAACCTGAAAATGTATTTTTTCATTAAAAGATTTAGATTACTCAGATATTATGCTTTATTTATTATAAATTTATTATAAATTATTTAAAAAATGCAGAGAATGACATAACATTACCTATTCATTCAAAAAACAATTATGAGTTGTACAAAAGCATGCTGCGCAGTAATGTTTTTCGCACTGATTACCTAGACTGCTGTGTTTGTTTTCCAGCCACAGCAGATCCACTTTCTGACGATATTCTGGCATAGCAGACGACGCAACGTCTTCTACTAGATGTTCCCATATCCTCTAGATAATGCCTCCCTGCTTTATTTGCTGGCTGCTCTTGAACATTTTCTTGATCTAAATTCATTAAAGATTCTGCCACTTGTTCCCTAAATTCCGTCAATACCTATATTTTTAATATGTACCAGAAGTACAAGTACATCAGTGTCATTGGAGTCCACTATGCATGTCAAATAATACATACAATGTTTCGCAGAGAGTATAATGCAACAAAATCCTAGTATCAGCTTCTTCGTGACTATAGATGATAGTAATTTGTTGTCAATTGGTTCGCAATTTATTTTCTTATCAAAAATATTGGTAAATCCCCCACTATAGTTGCGAACTTGAAATTCATTTTATGAGAGTGCTCGTTCAGATAAAAAGTTCGTTAACTGTTTTTTAACTAAAAACAGATTGGATAAATAAATTCCACTGTTTTGGATGTAAAAAGGTAACTTATTAGATTAAAGTACATAATAAAACTTAATTAAATAATTTTTTATTAGATTGTATGAAAGCAAAGCTTGTACACGCAGAAGAAATTAAATAGGTTGCATAGGATCATGCAAAAAAATACTGGAAGGCAATATTGAAGTCACTGTGTCTATTCCTGAAGAAGATACAGACACTGAAGATCGATAGATTTTGTTATTATAAAGATTTTTTACATTTTCAGTTTTTCCATTCTGAATAAAAGCCAGTCTTTTTTTAATAGCAGTTGCATTAAGTATATGATTTTTTTTTACTTCTTTATTACCTAGCAGCGTATATGAAAAATAAATTTCAGTATAATCGAAAATGTCTTCATTGACTTTATTCAATTAATAATAGCTATTATTATTATTATTATTAGTATTCTAACCCGTAATGGTGTAAAATCACTTGTTGTATTGTACAATAGGCGCGAGAGAGAGGAAGCTATGAAGAAATGTGAGATACGAGAGTACTCGGGAAGCGCGAGATCGGACGGTCGCGAAGAAATTACTTTTTTACGTTTAATTCTATTTACCCATTACCATTTGAGGAAAAAATATATTCATGCAGCCATGTATTCTAAATACTTAAGGCAAACTTTTTGCAAGAATAAAAAATTTTGATTTGAGCCTTCATGTCGGAGAGAATGCAAGGTGAATACAAAAATGAGTATATTTCAATCAGATTTAGCCTAGGTTCGAAGGGAGATATTTCAATTTTTTATTTATTTTGCCGTAAGGGCCAATGTAATCTTCATATTTCAAGCAATGATAAAAATATAATTCGTACAAAAATGTAGATGAATTTTATATGAAAACATTCATAATTTAATATCCTACACGTATATGAACGTGTCGATTTTTAGGTATACTGCCCTTTTGCCCTTTATGATTTTTTATTACCTTCGGATTTTGAATTAATATAACAAAACCTTCATTCTGTGAAAATTTCAGCTTGTAACCTCGAGGTGCCCACACAAGTCAAAATAAGTTATAAGTAACACTCTACTAAAAGTTTATTTTGCACGGCACTATTAAGACTAAAAATAACCTTGAAAATATTCGAACTCCTGACTGATTTCATTTTCGAATTTACTCAAGTTGTTGGTAATAGTAATTTTTATATTGAAAATAATTTTGATCCATGCAAAATTTGGTTAAAGTTAAATATTCTTGTGTGATTTCGTTATCAAAACTATTCATCTCAAGCAATTCACCAAGGTATTGCAAGATCTGTGGGATTGGTACTCTACGGAACCATGAGATGTTAGCTCATTATTAATAATAATGTTCTCTCGACTTGGAAAAGGTAAACGTATAATCAAGAGATTAAAGGAGAAAGATGTTTTCTATCTAAAAGCTGACAAAGGTAATAATGTTATATTAGAAAAAAGTGAATATTTTCAATGAGTTGATAATTTAATTGAATCCGGGCCGTATAACAAAATATCAAGGAATCCATTATCTAAGATGGTAACACAAGTTAAAAACACTTTGAAGAAATGTAGCAACCTTATTTCTATTAAATTTCTAATTCAATACAAATTACCTGTGAGTAATCCTACTGTGCCGAAACTATTGCCTTCCCAAGATTTATAAACCTAGGAAGGCAATGCGTTCCATAGTCTCGGCAATAGGATCGCCAACTTATATCCAAAAGTGGCTAGCAACCCAGTTTGAAAATTTACCTATAAAACCTCATAATTCAGAAGTACTAAATTCCTTATATTTCATAAACAAAATTAAAGGTACGAACCTTAATGAAGGAAATTTTAATCAGGCACAGGATAGTAGGTACTCTCAATACAAGCGTAAAGGATTCAAAAACAAAATCCAGCGTGCCCGGTTACCAACCAAATATTCTCAGATTAGCATGTTTGGATTTAAATAGCGCACGGTAATGGCATACACTTTGTGTTATTCGAAAAACATTCCCGACTTATTTGCACAGGGAAAATGCATTTAACTGGAGCGCCGATCGAACGTCCGGCAAACACCAATAAAATTGGTATCGTAGGGCGCTCAGTGCTTAGATTTTCGACGCCTGCATTTCGCCCTTATAAACACTGTATAATGTATACTGCAGTCAATGGAGATTCAAACATGTGTAAATTTCTAAAATTATAATTAGTTCGTTAAATGCTACGTTGGGAAGTTGATTTATTTTCGCGGGAGGTGTGCGCACTTATTAAGGAACCGCCCCTGCCTTATCAGTAGTATTCCGTAGCATACACTATTTTGAATTTGTATAATTACTGATTACAACCGTTACACACCTTCAAAAAGTTAATCCTGCAGCCGATATTTCTGTATGATATTAGAACTATAATTTCCAAGTATGTTATCAAAATGATTTACTGCTGACAATTGATAGCACATCATATCATAGAACAATGTAGGAAAAATTATCTGTATTGCTGGCATAAATAATCAAGGATTCAGAAAGATTATTTATCAGTCTAAAAACAAGTTTAAAAGTATATTTTCCTTCTGCTTCTGGTGTCGTATTGTTAGCTCAAAGGCTGGGACATTTCCCGAATTGAGTAAGGTGTGTCGAAACCTCCTCTGAGACACTGCGATACCATAAAGCGAACAAGTAAATAATATATTGAATGCTTCGCTTGATATGGCTATCTACCATAAACTTGAAATTGCACTGATATGGGCATGATAATCATTAGGAGAGACTGTCCTAAAATGGCATAAGGTAACTGTCCCCTCCCCATTATCGACACCTTAAGACCAACGGCTAATTTTGAACTAGCGTTAAACATGCTGGGAACGAAAAGTGAGAGGTTTTGTGTCAAATATAAATTGCTTGGTTATTTAGCTGTGTAACTATGCATGCCACATTAGTTTTAGTATCTCCTGTTTAAAGTGACTAATTAAAATTCAGTCAAAGTACATGATGTCCCAAATACCGACGGTGGAAGAAGCGAAATGACGTATTATCGACATATAATTACTCTAATTATCGACAGTATGGTTATTAGTAAAGAAAACAGAAAATAGTATCATAAATAAAAAACTATTGTATTGCAAAAAAATCTGAAAAATAACAAAATATTTACTAAATTATTAACATATTAAAAAAATGCCAAAAAGGCGCCCAAACATTAACATTTTAAGAAAAATCAGATAATTCTATGACTGAAAATAATCCCCTTTTATGTTTTAGTACAGGTTCGTTAATTTTGGTCTGAATTTCGTCTTCATTATACCACAGAATGTCTGGAACATTGGGCCAAATCCAGTTAAGTCCATGCTTCTCCGTATGATTAATCTCGTACTGGTAAGAGTTACCCTGCTTGCTCTTTCCTATAATTTTTCCAGGAAACAGCGTCTCATTATAATTTATGATTACAAATAAGTTTATTGTATATTTGATGGATTCCGTTTCAATATCACAAATATTCGTATTTATCTAAAACAATTCACTAGATTGTTATATTTGTACCAACTAAATAACTTTACCTAAGGACTCACCTGTTTGTTGATTGCTATTTGTGAAGGCTCTGTTTCTTCTCTATTTTTATTCAGCACCCGGGTTTTACTGTTTAAGGTCCCTTCTCTCGTAGAATTGTTTTCTTCCATTTCTTCTCCGTCTTCGGCAATAACAGCATTTGACACATTTGCTGGTTTTGCACTGTTTTCGTTAACCTATAAAAGATTGAGTTTAATATTCATATGCTTATAAAAAAATTTCGGATGCGTATTCTTACTTTCTTCATAATCCTTGTCTTTTTCTACTCTTCCTTCTCCAAACGTCGTTTCTTCCTATCCTCCTGATTTTTGTTTTTATTTTCCAATTATTCATTTTTATTTTCCTCTTTCTCTTTGAAGTAATCTTGCCACTGTTTCGATGATGCAACTGCAGGTATTTTTACCTTTTTTGGTGTTTTAACGTCTTGACTTTTGTATATGATGGAGAACAGAGGAATATAGTAATTATAATTCTCACCGGGTATGTCTTTCTTTGGAGTTCTTCCTTTCTCTGTATTGGGTGTCTGAAACTCTTGTGGTGTTTCTCGCAAGTTGTCGATTATAGCATTTTGATCAATTGCTAGTTCTTGATAGTATATCGGTGGCGGTGACTCGGCTACCTCTATTGTCAAAGGTAAATTCAAATGTTCGCTGTAAGTTAAATCCGTTATATCCATTATTTTGTCAGTAGATTCCTGATTATCGAGGTTGTCTTCATCTTCTGCTGATATGTGGAACGGTTCCACACATGCCTTAAGCTTCTTCCGTAACTCAAATAAGCTTTTGTCCTCCAGATTACCTTTCCAAATTTCAGATGCTGTGAAAATATTTACTTTATCCCCTAGCTCTTTTTCTATCAACCTATGAAAGATCTGATCATCTTCAGAAACGGTCTCCTTATTTTCTGTTAATAAGGAGTTTTAAAAATATTTACGGAATGGAATATTCTGGGGATTAAACGGTACTAAGCCACAGGTCCTAAAACCATTTTTGATAATATCTGGAAAATTTATCATCTTTTTAAGTGCAATTTCCAATACAGGAGCGAAGTTTTCGCGTCCCCTTTTTTGACTACGGTTACCGACTTTTTCCATTCAACTTTCATAGGACGAAAAACAGCAACGTCTAACGGTTGCAGAATATGAGTTGAATTTGGGGCGATTAATACAATTTCTTTTTCTGCATAGAAATTGCTTAGACCCATTGTGAGGTGCGATTTATGTCCGGCAAGAAATAAAATAATTGGCAGTTCAATTTTGTTATTCACCAACCATGGATAAAAAATATTTGCCACGAACTCGAAGAAGGTTTCCCCTGTCATCCAGCAGCGCCCGCTTCAGCGTTTATGTCGCCCCGGACAAAAATGCAAATTGCCGCCCCCCCCCCCCTAATATATATATCTTTGGTTTAAAATAAAAATCAAATGGTTTTAAATTATATTAAAAACGTATATTCAAAAAGAAAGATGTAACATAATTAACAATAAGTTTGCTTTTCGTTATTTTGCTATTCGTAATACCCTTGGACCCATAGTGTTTTGTTTCGCAAAAAAAATAAAACCACCTTTAAACTGATTAAAAATTATTGTTTATAGAAATAAGAGTTCTATTAATATTACCGTTTTTAATGTTTACTGTTTTGTCCTACTTGTTAACCAGGTGCTTTTGTAATATTATTACAAAAATGTGTTATTGCACAACCGCACAAACAAAACTTACAATATTTTATTTCATTTTTTTTCCATTAACTGGACATTTTATGAAAAAATGCCGCCCTTTCCATTTGCCGCCCCGGACAAATGTCCGGGTTGTCCGCCCCTAGAGCGGGCGCTGCATCCAGCCAGTTTCTGAACGGCCAACGTCCCAGTATTTAGGAACTTTCTCTGCAATATTACGTGGTAGAGGTTTGTAGCTGTAAACGACCATGGGAGGGGTCAGTTGCCCTGCAGCGTTACATGTTACTAGGGCAGTTAGACATTCTATTTCGTCGTTGTTTACAAAAATTATAAACGGCTTTCTCACCTTTTTTGACCAGAACTTTGTCTTATTTAGGGTTTAAAAAGAATGCGGTCTCATCGCAATTAAATACTGGGTTTGGGTTATTTGTGATTTCAAGTTGTTGAGTGTCTCTAAGGTAAGTTTCTATCTCTTTAAACCAATGCAGAATTCTATCTTCTCTAACACTGGCCCGTGAACTAGACAAATTCTGTGATACCCTTTTGGTAACTTCAGGGTGGCGTCTTAAAAAGCCTTCGTACCAGTGTCGTCCCGGTCTACCATCACGAAACTTGCTGTCTCGGGCTAAATTCTTGACAAGAATTTGCACGCTGTCAATAAGTTGAGACTTTGTGACTGGAAATCCGCAGTCAGCAGCATGAAACAACCATTTCACTAACAAAGTTTCTTCGTTTGTGGTAAAGATGGTCTCTGGTCCACATTTTTTATTCAATGGAGTGTTACCTTTTACTTTATCATACAATGTTATTCGAGGAACTTTATTTGCTTTAGCAGTTGTAGCTACTGGAATACCTGCTTTTACATCTTCCACAGCTTTGAGCATACTTTCTTGAGTATATTGAAGGCGTTTAGTTTTGGTTGTCTTTGATGAATTATCCATCTTTTTGCTAAAACGAACGCCGATTATCGACACATCCTTGTAAAGATTATCGACATGATTATTCCCATTGAGAGAGCTTGGCCATTAAAAAAACGGTATGTCGATAATTAGTACCTCGAAACGATACTCCT
>JAEQML010059011.1:0-29237 GCA_016904865.1 Pissodes strobi
ATTCTCATTTCTGGATTTCCCCAAACCAAGACCAACCCCCCCCCCCCCACCCAAAAAAATAAACCCAGGGTGCGCCACTGAACATGTGGACACGAAAAACTGCCCACATTAACATTCAAATACCTCCTCATGTATGTCACATCCTTATCATGCTAAATGCTCTAGCTTTCTTTTAGAAATATTAGGTAATGATAATCAGCCCTCAAAAGCTGCGTTGCCAAGCGTAACTATTCAGCTTGACGTAATAAAAATGGAGGCGTAAGACGCATAAAAACTTGTCCTGACGTTGAACCTGAACCGCGTAATTATCCATTTCCAGCTTGAATGCATTCATTGCATTGCAAATTTTAAACCCGAGTGGCAACTGATTGATAATTGGTAATTATGATATTAAACAATTTTACTTTATAACTAATATACTAACACTCGATTGCTAAAACTCGTGCTCAATGAACATATATCTATTCTTCTCTTATGCAAGTGAAGGGAGATAGAAATACATTCGATGCGCGCTAGAATCAAAGCACCAAAGTAGTTTTTCTGTTAAATACCTTCATTTGTTTTTTTTAGATGTCACTTAAAATGTCATCTGACTGTTTGGTCAATGACAATTTTCAAAATATTAGAGTTTTGTAAAATTCTTATTATATTCAGAATGAACGCGAAAAAACATCCAAAGCATAGACGCCGGGCGCCGAAACTTAATCCAAAACTCGATAGAGGTAGCCAGCATCGCAGAGCGGAGGGAAAATCAAATATCGGAACGAAAAGGGTCACTGTAAGTAAGCCTCCTTATGCCTCCCCTTTGAAATTGAAATTAAATTGTAATTTTTAGCTGCTTCCTGGATTCTTGATTAACGGTTACACCTCAGGTACAGCTAAAAAGACCAAAGGCAAGTCAGTATTGCAACTTATTTGAATTTAATCAATTAAATATGAATGGTTTTTAGGTCGAGATGCCCATAAGACCAAAGATGATCTACTAACTGAAAATTTACAGTCTTTTCTCGAACGGAAAGGCAACCTAAGACGCTCCCAACGAATATTAAAGAAGCACAATGGTGAAAACGCTACGAGCAGTTCAAAATCACCGAGCAGTGATCCATGTCCTGACATAAGCAGCTCGACACCACATTTATACCAAAATAATCACAGCTTTAAGTCGATCCTCAAGAAAAACCCAAAAAGCATTTTCAAGGAAATCAGCGACAGGTTTTCCAAGGTCCATATGCAACGCAATATGGAAGAAGATAATACACATATGCCTGAAAGGAACATTAATGATGTTGGAGATGGGCAAAATAGGCCCTTAACCAAAGTTGATAATCGTTTTATATGCCAAGATTTCGCCAAAAAAATCCGCGTTACGTTCAAAAAGAACGCAACGCAAGAGTGCCAAGAAAACATCAAGAGAGACATCGGCATCGCAAACGCGATCTTAGAAGGAAAAGTCCGAAGAGAAGAAACCATGCTTCACGAGGCCGAAGACGATGCACACGAAAAAGACACCGTCGACGCGTTGCCCGTACCGGTCAGAAACTGGATTTATAGTACCCCGGAGAATCAAAAAATTAGCGCTCCGCAACTCGAAGAATGCCAACTTCAACCGGGCGTCATTTTTGCGAACAACAACCGTCATAACGTATACGAAATTAATACTTTGTCCCATACGGACATGTTCTTCAAAAAAGTGGCCGAAATCAAAAAGACGCCGGCTAATTTTGGGCGTCAAACCGACATGCACCGAGTCCCGAATGGGTTTCAAGCGCCTTGGAGCGACCATCCACATCCACCTTGTACTGCTGTTGGGCATGGAAGGTGCAGTCAACAGGTGAGACTAAAAGTCCTATATATTCACTTGTTCAGAATGCTGATTTTGGACTAAATGTTGGTGTATGCTTGCTCGAGTAACAATAATGTTTCAGTATTTGAAGATTGATTCTTCTCGAAGCTCCTTAACTTAGTCAGTCTTGTCCACATGCAACATCTAATCGAGAGAAGATTCAACCCAAATAGTTGCATGAGGTATTGGCCACGATGGTGATATTCGATTTTTTTTTCAGGGAACTTCTGTACTATTAAAGATTTTATTGCACTATTTGCCTACTTGAATTATTATATTCATTCACCATTCTGTCTTAAAGCTGAAACTCACTGTCATGGAATTTGTCTAGGTAAATATTTATTAGATTTCAAAATAATGGCGCACATGAGAAAGGCATAATCATCATATTAGTGCTTCTCTAATTAATTACGGTGAAATTCAGCGATTTACATTCTCTTGTGGCTGCAGTAGTTGGACCACCTTTTTATCCATAATATATTGTCCTCCGGAAAGGGTTTGGTGTGTGGTACTTAAATTTGTTTGCCCTCTTGTATAAGAACTTCATGATTGTTCGATACTTCTTTTCTGCAATCCCATAACTCTTAATGTTTGCTGTTTTGAATACATCTCCAAACACGAGCATAAATAACTGAGGGATTAGTTCATGATATTGCCGAAGTCCCCCTCAGTCCGAAATAATCTTTGGACACTTACTCTGACTGCATTTCTCAGTCGAAAGCTTTTGCTAAATCTGCAAGTATGAACCATTGCGAAGCAACTCTTAGGCATTTTCTAATTATGTAAGGTCGGTTATCAAGTATTTTCTTGGTGCAAGCCAATAATTAGTGAATGTCCTCATATAGTCAAACTAAACGGATTTTAGGTACCATTCGAGCCATGCAATCCAAACATAATAAGTCGTCCACTGAAAACGACGATGCCTATCCTTGCCAGTTTCCTGGAAAATAAAATATCAAATCAGATCATGTCAGGCAACGATAATAATCCCGATGATTCCGCACACGATTTCACTTTTATACAAGAAGGAAACGAGTTCAAAATGCAACAATCCCAACCGGCTGCGCTAAGAACGAAACGACGACTGAGCGACGACGCGGACTTCATCGGGAAAAATATGAATTTCAATCTGGTCAAATGTGAAAGGCCTAGTAGGATGTTCAATTTCAATACTCAAGAAAGGAATATGTTTGATTTCAGTATTATAATGTGATCTGATGACGAGGATATGGCCATTGTTTTACCCCTATGATCATACCAATACATTTAAAAGGTAACTAATCCAAGGTTGATGTAAGTAATGTATATAAATTATTATATATTTTTGCAATATTGTTAACTGTCGATAAGAATATATATATAGCCTCACTCCTTAAGAGTTATATGATAATACATTCCAATATGTTAAGAATTAATAAAGTATTCTGTTGTTAAACGAAACCGTTTTATTTGTATCTAAATGACTGCTCTCGTTTGCCTGTAGCTTTGATGCCAAACACTGCCTAGTTATGCGATAAATAATCCTGTAATTTGTCCAATAACAGGCGGTAAAAACCGATGAAGCTATTGCTGCATTTAAGTATGTTTTTTTTTGTGTTTGTGCAGGTATAACTGGGGGTGATTTTAACATAAATTTCGCTACACTGTTGCAAGCCAGTTTTGGCCTTACGTCGTTCCGTATTTTGGGAACAAATCATTGTGACAATTCGGTTGCAATGCGATGATTTATCTAGCTATATTTTGGTATGTATTAATATTACGAAAACTTAATATATAAATATGCCTTCACCACCTTGTCCACAATTCATATAGATGACGTAGCTACGTTAAGCTGATTTCAGACTTGCGTGAAATCTCATGGGAAAGTATATCGTGGAGCAATAATATAACATGAAATTTGAGACTTGTAATACAGTATCGGACTTGACCAATTAAGGCCGTCTGGGCAAATTCCCATAGCCCATTGTAATTATAGCTATCTCTGTCTAAATCTTCTCTAAACTTCTTCAGCTATCGATTTAATCATATACACCACACAGGATTCAAGACAACACAACAAAGGATTTTTCACAATACAGCCCGTAGAGTATTTGTAGGAGTCGATCTCATACAGCCAGTCACTATGCGTAATGCCTGAAACTGCAGAGTATCCAATTTTTTGATACATTTCTTAGAAACAGGTCTCAAAAATTGGCATCCATAATCAAAATGTGACCTTATAATACCTTTATACAAATGTATTAACGTCATAGGATCAGCACCCCATCACACCCTACTTACAACTCTCATTACATTAATACCTTTCTGTACTTTTATTACTTATATAGTTAATATATTTATCCCATTTCAAATTATCTGTTAGAATTACCCCAAGATACTTCACATCTCTCACCCATGGAATCACAAATTTCCCCAACCTAACTGGCCATACCGGCAGAACTGCAACTCCCGGCCTGAACAGGATTGAGGACGATTTACTGGGAGAAATTTGCAAATTAAGACCATCCAAATCAAGGTTCAGTCTCTCCAAAATAAAATTCATTTGGTATACCAACTCAAACACTTTAGTCCCTGATACAAACAAAACCAGATCATCCGCATATTGAATGATTCTAAAATTGTCTGCTTTAATCGTATGGATATCCAACATATAAATATTAAACAAGATCGGGCTCAGGGGAGAGCCCTGAGGTAATCCAGTAGAAGTGTTATGTGGTCCAATTAATTGATTATTATTAGTTTTAATGAATACTTTCCTGTCAATTAACAATCTAAAAATTAAATTACTCAGACTTACTGGTCTACCATATTCAAGGAGCATATAATATAACCTATAAATATCAACATTATCATATGCAGAAGAAATGTCTAAAAATACACCCAGTGTATATAAACCCTTACAAAAGCCTAACTGAACAAATGTAATCAAGATTCCTAAGCCATCAAAACAACCCTTATTTCTCCTAAACCCAACCTGATGAGATGGAAATTTAGCTTCATTCTCCAACTTCCATTCAAGGCGATTTTTGATCAAAGATTCTACAATTTTCGTGATGCATTGAGCCAGTGCAATTGGTCTAAAACTCGACGAATTTAGAGGATTTTTTCCTAGTTTAATAATAGGATAAATTAATCTTCTTAATCAATCTTTAAATTGTACTGGTAGACTCTGCCCTGATAAAAATTTATTGAGAATACCAAGCAATACTTTAAGAGCATTGCTTGGCAGATTCTTAAAGATGCCATACGAAATCTGATCCATGCCGGTAGCCGATTCTTTTTTTCCCTTTATTATACGTTAAAGCTCATTCATAGAAAAAAATGAAATTGCCTCTTCACAATTCTTCAAATTAATGCTTGGAAGGGCAATAGAAGGACAAAGAGTGTCCAGTATTTTCTGGGCAACCATTGCAGTTGGGAGATTTACCAGCCTTATTATTACCAGAAAATAATTTAACAGTTTGCGACACTTTACCAATAGGCATACTTCGATTTAGAGAGGAGCAGGATATCCTAAAATTACAACGTTTTTTCTCTTTGAAAAACTTGTGAGCCTTGGCAATTATCTGTTTAGCTTTAATAAAATTTGGCAAAGTTGGACTTTGTTTAAAATCAAATAAAGCTTTCTTTCTTAATTTAATAATATTAGTACAAGATATGTCCCACCAACGCACAATTTTCCTTTCTCTTTTATTATGAGGCTTAGACCAAGGAATCGACTCATCCGCAACAACATTAATCATTTTTTCAAAATCATTGTAATTATCAATCTCCGAATTAGCAAAAGAAATACACATCCCATCATGAAACCTTCCCCAATCAGCTTGTTTAAATAATCTCTTGGGTACAAAACATTTACTCCTGTTTACCTCCTTGTAGAGCTCAAGAGTAGTAAGAGTGGGGAAATGATCACTGTTTCCACAGTCCTCCACCACTTCCCATGAACATCTCAGTGCAATCGGACTGAATACCATTGAAAGGTCTACCGCAGAAGGATTCTGGCCCGGACTACTTAACTTTGTATATTTTGGCGGCAATATTGAGCGCAGGATCCAACGGTTACAGAGTGGCAACTTAAGGGCAAAATACTGAAGATTTCGATACTCTTCTTTTCTCTCTAGATATAAGCGTCGATACTAGGAATTATTAAGGAATTTTATTTTAAAAGGTTTTTGAAAGGATTTATTCAAAAAGGGTTATTGAAATCCATCACAAAAAGATCAGGCTATTATCGTTCTTAGATTAAATCATTTTAATAAAAAGAAATTTCGAGTTTGAATCTATTTTCTGGTCTTGATGCAAGCCGCTGGTTCGTTCTAAAATTTAGCTAGCCAATTTAGCTGTACCTTCATAGTTGGCAAACATGTTTGATCCTTTCTCCTTGGAGTACTACATTTAAAAGGGGAAAAAAAGAGGCGTGAGAGAGGAAAAGAAACGTTAGCGAAAATGTGCTGTGCATCTTGTGGGAAAAAGTGGAAGTTTTGCTTATAAAGAGGATAATTTCCCACAAAGTGGCCCTCAAAGGCTTCTAGGTTTGCTAGAATCTTTGTTGTGAAGTTGATAGTGCTGGCAGATAGACTTCACGGGCCATTTGGACGAGTTTTCGCTTGGCGGATTTCAAGCAGCCACTTCTAATTAATTCATTGCCAGTTTGGGAATCCTGCTGGTAAAGCACCCTCTGCTTTCCACTCCAGGGGTAGTTGCGCTCTCGTCACTTATCGAGGGTTTTTTTTTTTGGAGCCTGCCATTGTCCACCTCGTGTTGGGAGAGTTTGACCGCGGAAGCTGACTGCGGTGAGCCGTGGGGTCATCCGATCGAGGACAGGCAGAACACCATTTCAACGCCCACCAGAAATCAGGGAAGTTTATTGTAGAATGTCTGTGACGAGTGTAGGCTAGATTATCCCCTCAACAGTTTTGCAGAAGTTTTTTTGAAAATTATTGAATTAATGTAATTTATATTATATTTATCGTTCACAAAAACCCCAAGTATAACGTTATACCAAACCATCCGAAAAACAGCCCCCTCACCAAAAATTAGAATTAAGTTTTCAAGAGTCTCATATGAAAGTAGGATTATATGCTTAATTAACTTTAATTTTATTGTCTATTTAAATAGATTTGATTATGGTAAGTGTTATTTATTTTGTCATTACGACCCTGAGATTTAATCTGTGACAACACCTAATATTAATGCTGATCGCCTCTCAAATCTAATGTCCGGCTATGGGATGTTGTCAATTGTTTCTGGTACCACAAGGCCTGGTTTTGTGTCAGATACACAAATAGATAATATCTTTACAAATATCTATAGTGAGGACACATTGTTTCAGCCTTATATTACGGACTTGTCTGATCATTATGGACAGATACTCAAAATTCCACTTAAAAAATCAGCTCCTACGAAGTTCCTACAAAAACGGTTTTTTGTGGAGGCAAATATAATGCAGTTTAGATTATATTTGCAAAATGAGACATGGACAGGTGTTTATGAGGCTCAAGGAGTCCATGAAAAGTATCTGGCTTTTGAGCGGATATTTTAATCTCTCTTTTCCAATTTGTGGCAGCAGAGTGAAGGCGGATGACTGGGTAAATAGAGACATTAATTTTAAAATATCAGGATTCCAAGCAGACTTAGAGAATTATAAGTCTGAAAGGAAATATATATCTGATCACAAAAAGAGTATAAATGATAATAGGATAATAAATTCAAAAAACAAGAACAATGTGGAATATTTTTAACAAAGAAACTAATAAAAATGCAGGACATTACAATAAAATCACAGGATGAAGATCTCTTGGAAGATCCTAAAGATATCGCTAACACATTTCTGAAGCAATTTACCTTACCGCTATCAACTTATTCTGTTCCTGATTATCGCTCAAATAATGGTTTTCCCACAATATTTCTAAAACCTGTGGAGGAGAATGAAATTTGTAAGATTATTATAAACTTGCCGAACAAATATTCAGCGGGACTAGAGGAACTGCCTGTAACTGTTTTGGGATCTGTGGCTGAACCTATGCCATATAATTAATGAAAGTTTTGTATCTGGTATCTTTCCCAGAGCGAAAATTACTCCCATTTACAAAAAGGGTAATAGGCAGGATTGTAAGAACTATAGGCCAATATCTTTGTTACCATCTGTGTCGAAGGTTTTTGAGAAGGCATTATCATTATATATCCGGTTAATAAATTTTCTAAATAAGCATAATATAGTAAACAAACATCAATTTGGATTCAGACCATCAAGTTGCACAAAGCATGTAATATTTACCACCTTAAAATATATCTTCGATAATGTTGACAAGAATCTGCAGGTGACTGGACTATACTTTGACTTGTCAAAATCCTTTGACACACTAAATCACCAACGCCTAATTAATAAGTGTCAGAGCTATGGTCTACGTGGTGTTTGTGGCGCCCTGTTGGAGTCATACCTACGGGACAGAACACAGATGGTATCAATATCAAACAAAGGTAAATCATACTTTTCACAAGAAACTGATTTATTACAGGGAGTGCCTCAGGCATCCATACTTGGGCCTCTGCTTTTTCTTTTGTATGTTAATGGGGTCTGAGACTGGGATAGTGTGCCAATATGCAGATGATACATCTGTATTGTGTGCGAGCAAATCTGACACAGAATTATCCATACAATGTGGTGAAGTGGCAAATGACATGTTGGAATGGTGTCATGATAATTTCCTCCAGCTGAATGTTGATAAGACAGGACTAATAAGCTTTTCAAAACTGGGGGTCCTCCAGAATTCTCTTTTGGTAAGGCTCAACCATAGGTCAATTCCTACAGTTGATTCCCTTAAATTCTTAGGGACTACAGGCAAAACTTTGAGGTGCATGTGCAGTTATGAGGCATCTCTATGGATTGCATTCGCTTAGATTATTTTGGCTATGTACAGTCTATAATAGCTTTCTGAGGATCGGCAAGTGATGCTTCAAATATTTTCAAGGCACAAAAGAGAATAATCCGCTGCATTCTGGGTCTCGGTCCTAGAGAATCACGTAGACCTCATTTTCAGAATTTGGATATTATGACAGTTCCATCTCTATTTTTTATATCGTTGGTAACTTTAATTAAACAAAATCCGACTTTTTTCCTCCATAATTTTGAAAACTATAGCAATGACATGCATATTGCTACACGCAGCAGGTCTGAATTAATAATGAATGTTTATTATTATTATTATAATTATTATTATTAACTGTTTATGCACTGTAGTATATCATTCTAACTGCATTATTCTTAAGTTCCCTCTCAAGTCTATTTTTGAATGCGTTGACACTTTGGGCTGTCACTATCTGTTCTTCCAGTGCATTTCATGAATAAACAACCCGGTTGCTTATAAAGTTTTTTTAGGAAGTTTTGCTGCTTTTTCGTTTAGGAAACTTCCCCAAAGAATGGAAAACCGCAGAACTCGTACTTATTGAGAAAATCAAACAAGGACAGGCAGATAAATCCTACAGGCCCATTTGCCTCTTAAATGTTCTGGGTAAAGTATTTGAACAGTTAATTCTCGGAAGAGCCGAGGAACAATATGGATTTAGGGACAAGAGATCCACTACCCACGCGCTACAAAGGGTCCAGGAAATCGCGGACGAAGCTAATGAAAGGGCTGGGAGGAAAAGATACTTGCTCGTAACAGTAGACGTTCGCAATGCCTTCAACTCAGCTCCACGGAGTGGAATTTTAGAAGAAATAAAAAGAAGACGAATAGCTCCTTACATATATAATATGACAGCAGGCTACCTAGAAGAAAGATGGCTCTTCATAGGAACTGCTGGAAGAATGAAGATGACTTGTGGAGTGCCCCAAGGGTCCGTACTGGGTCCAACGCTCTGGAACCTCTACTACGATGGTGTCCTTAGGACCCCCGTTCCTCGAGGCGTTAGCCTGATAGGATACGCGGATGATCTAGCCATTGTAGCTACAGGAAAAGACGAGGAAGAGCTGAAGAAAAAGTCAAATGCGGCACTAAGATACATCACAGAGTGGCTGAGAATCAAAAAATTGAGCCTAGCCCCGCAGAAAACTGAGGTAGTGATCCTCGCAGATCGGACAGTGAAAGAAGTTACAGTTCAAGCCGAAAACATGACAATCAGAAGCCAGGAGTGTATAAAATACCTAGGGGTCACATTAGACCGAAACATGAGAATGGGTCAACATGTAAGGAAGGCTGCAGCAAAAGCGGAGAAAGCTATAGGAAACCTAAGCAGAATACTGCCAAACATCAGAGGCCCCCGAGAGGGAATAAGAAGGGTACTTCTCGCGGTAGCCCAATCAATAATCATGTATGGGGCAGTGATATGGCAACGGCCATGAAAAAGAAAACCTATACGGATATACTTCTGAGCGTACAAAGGAAAGCTGCAATAAGGATCGTCTGCGCCTATAGAACCACCTCAACTGCAGCACTGCTAGTCATCGCTAAAACGCCACCAATCCACCTAGCGGTAGAAGAAAGAGAGTGAATAAAACACTAGCAAGGGAGATTACGCTAGAAAAATGACAGCAGGAGTGGCAAGAAGAGGCTAAAGACTGATACCAGACCTAAAGAAATGGGTGGAAAGAAAGCACGGAGAAGTGAACTACTATATCACACAGCTGCTGTCCGGGCATGGTTGCTTACAGGCATACAGACACAGATTTCGGCATACAGGAAACGACCAATGTTAATATTGCACAGAAGTAGATACAGTAGAGCACACGTTCTTTGTGTGCGTTAGGTGGGAAATACAAAGAAACACCCTAGAAAATAACGTTGGAAGAATTACCCCAGAAAACCTTGAAGAAAATGAAGGCAGAAAGAAGGGTCAATGATTTATAACTAACTCTTTTTTTCCTCCTCCCGAAGTAATGCTCATAGCAGTTCCAGGAGGATGAGATACTTCGATAATGGCGGGGGGTTTAGTACGTAGGCTGACCTCTAGAGAGGTTAGAATCGTGCATGCTCGGCAGACCAGCAGGGCCGGCATCTTTGGAAGATTCCTCATCGCCTTAAAACAAAAAAAAAACTACTCACAAGGTGATCATTTGACAACACACCATTTACTCTCACTTGATAAAATCTCTCATACAGCTGGTCTTCTATTAGTGTTAAGAATTGGCCTCTCACTCCAAAATGCTCCAACTTACCGAAAAGTAGATTCTGCCACAATAATCTTTTCCATGCATTTTAGTGGATTGCATGTCAAACTAGTAGGCCTATAGTTTTGTTGCTTGTGACGGTCACCCTTTTTGAATAGTGTAGTAACTATCGATTTTTTCCACTGCTGAGGAATTTTTCCAAAGGTTAGACACTCCTGCATAGCTTCAGATAGTCGCAAACTAATTGACTCACTACAATTCTGCAATACAATTGTAGGTATCTCATCCGGGCCTGGACTGGAGTCTTTTTTCATATACACTTAAGAGCTTGTTTGACTTTTTCCTCAAAAGGAGCGTTCAATCCTTGTATGGTCTGGCAAAACAGGGAGAGTAACGTTTCGCTGAGAGAAGGCTTGATCAAAGTGTTCAGCAAACTTTTCAGCAATAGTTTTGCTGTCTAAAAGCTAGTTTGTTATGGGGTCCTTCAGAGTAATTGTGGTCACTTTTGAGCTCAGATTTCTGCTTATATATTTAAATACTCTTTTGGGCGAGTCAGCATTGACTAACCCATGCTCATATCTCTTTCTTGCCTCATTTAGTTTCTGTTTTAAAGCATTGTTCTGTATTGTATAGACACTGTAATTTTCTTCTGTTCTGTTGCCTCTGTATTTATCCCATAACTTTCTTTTTTTGGTGATTTCTCTGAATATTTTCTGGCTTATCCATAGCTTCTGTTGGTTTACTCGTACTGACCTCAATGGTATGTGTTCATGTACAGCACTCTTCAAAGCTCTCATATTTAGACACATTTAAGCTTTCAGATTGTTGTTTGATAAAGTCATTCATTTTGTTGTAGTCTGCAGTGTAGAAGTTTCTTCTCTGGACTTTATGAGTTGGCTTTGGTGGAAGTTTAAGATTGTTTTGGCAGTAATAATAACATTGTTCTCTTGCCTCATCTCAAATAAAGTTGGCTCTACTCCCATCTCAACCCCACTTTCTACTGGCATTTTGATGTTTTCCATTTTTTTTTTTAGATTTTTTAAGGCATCAGCATAGCTCACCACAGGAATTTTTTTCTCAACCTGACTCATTTATTTTCTTATATCTGCTATATCTTCCTTTAAAGCCTTATTTTCATTTTTCCTCCTTTCCAGTCTACCTTATTTTTTAATTTTGCCAGATTTTTAGCTGTTTCCTGTTTGGTCGCTTTTAGTTCCACTTGTGACTTTTGCACTATTTCTTGGATTTTTGGGAGCTTATTTATGGTTTCTTTACAGCCAGGGCAGAGATAAAGTGTAGCTCTAGAAGGGCTAGGAATAACTCTTATTTCCCCGGCCATTGCATCAGTACATTCGCTGCATATGGTCCTCTTGCAAAAATCACATGAAAAGCCAAACAACTTTCTTTTTTCCTCTCTCAACACCCATATTTTTGAGCAGTTATAGCAAACCTGTGATATCCCAACCTCACGAACTAATTTTTTTTCACAAAAATACTACTTTTCTATATTTTGTTGTTGTTTAAAATGTGTAGTTTTATAATAAAAGCCGATTTAAGTCAAATCAAAAATTTTTGAAATGAACAGTCAGCACACACGCATAAGCTTGTTCATAACCTAATGCTCTAACAAATCATATTCCTAATAACAAACAATGTTTAGGTCTGAATTTGATGGTTCATAGGATACCACACCTTCAAACATTGCTAAAAAGAATAATTTTCCAAACCTTGCTGCCTGACAAACGCCGGTATGGGGCCTAAAAGCATAAAAAAATCGACAAATTACATAAACATTATTTATTTTTCTCTTTAATAATAGTTGTAATGTTCTAATACCTAAAAATACTTCTCAATTTATCTTTATAGTCTCCCTTGTCATATCTATCAACAACGAAAAACGTTCTTAAAAAGGTAAAAAATAAATACACAAAAATATATATAAAAAAATAACTCAACACTTTGACAAGAATGAAGGCCTTAACAACCAAATTTTCAGGATTACATGCCAAATATTAATTTTTGTCGAAGGAGGAGGAAGAAGAATGTGCGCATTGATATGCTTTATCGATGAAAAATACTAAAAAAGGAAAATGAAGCTTTTTATCGAACAGCTGTACAAGAACAGGGAAATAGCAATTGAATTCCAAGTGCTTTTATGAAGTTGTGGTGCAAATCAAACTTCGAAGGCTTTTTTTTGGCTCAATTAATGTGGTACATCTAAAATTTTGTTTTGGATAAAAAAATTTTGCTTTTTGTCAGCAGAGCTCGTAAGGATTTAAACAAATTCTATAAAAAGCATATCAACGTACACATTCTGTTACAACCTATCCTATACAGGACCTTTCGGTAATAAATTAAAAAACTAAAAATTACCACAGCCAAAATTAGGAATAACCATAAACCAATGATTATTCGTTGTTTTTATCGCCGGAATTCCATACAAATCCAAAGGGTATTCTCTAAATAGGACCCCGAGCCTACCCAACCGAATCCGTATGAAATTCACTTTTGATGCAGTACGAAGCGTATCGCGACCGAAACACCCTGTATATTATTACTATTGATGTGCAAAATGTTAAGTAGAGATAAAGACGAGTACAGGGTGACACACATCAGGTGCACCATTGCAACGATCATAGTTTCTTGCCTATACTAGACAAGGAAATGCCTTTTTGCTTCGTATATTTGGCAAAACCTAAAACAAACCTTAAAAAACACAAATAAATAACTAAAGACGGTTTTTTTAAACCCTAAAACTAGCTTTGTACATGTAAAAAATTTATATGTGGTCGCAAATGATTTCCAACAAAAATACGTAAGTATATAAATGGGTAATGCGTTAGTATAGTTCGACCCATCGGTACAGGAAAATTGACTGGCATGTTATTTAATGTGTGGTCAAAAGGTAGTTGGAATTAGTTATTGATATTATCGGTCAATAGAGTGTGTAGGTAATGCAACTCTTATACCATTGAAAAGGAAGACACTTAGTCCTCAAAAAACCTGGCCCAGCAATAACATTTTTAAAAACATTGATGAAAAGAAGCAACTGTGGCACAAATATCAATCAAATAAAACAGAAGTAAGCTATCTTAACTACAGGAGGCCAAACAATTAGGTCTCTAATAGAGCAGACAAGAAAGAGTGGTGTACAGCTGGAATCGTCTTAGTGCAGATACTATAACCTCAACAACAGTTAATCAATTTAAAAATCGACTCGATCATGATATGATGAATTGGGACAATGTTTTCATTCACGATACGCTGTGGTAACCTGTGATAGACTGCGATGCATTTAAAATAAGGCAACAGTTTCATCAGTTCTGCCGCTTACTGTTGCCAATCCATAATAATAATAATAATACCTGATTTTCAATGCTTCTCTATATATTATGGGTTTCTTGCCTATAGATCTATATCCTAACTTGCTCCAAAACTTACATGCCTGAAACAAACCACAGGACGATGACTACCCTTTGAACTTTGAAGTATTTGAGTGTAATTATAGATCAATAGTTTTATTGGTTCCAGATACGAAAGAAAAACCTCTGCTCCTCGGAAAATCAACAGTTCCCACGTCCCAGGCAAAAATTAAATTTTAAACTTTAAACGCCGGTAAATCCGGTCAAATAGTGAGGTTAGAAATTTTATTATTGACATTCCTAAAAGGTAGTGTCTTCAGTACCGCCAGTCTACCAGTTACGGATTTTGTTAAAGTTACGTCACTGTTTACTAACCTTTGAAGGCAACTAAAATCCACAACATTTGACCAAGGAAATCACAAGATTATTAAGTAATAAAGCACCTGAAGATAGTTTTTGTTGAATGCCAATAATTAGGCTGAAAATGTGGGGCTAGTGATACATAGGTTGTGTCGTTTTTGCAATTTTTTTTCACTAAAGTAGTTTAAGCAAAAAAAAATCAGAGGATCCGTTACATTTGAACCGAAAAATGCCCTCAAAGTTCGAGTTTTGAGGCTAAATTGCCCTAGAACGGCAGACTTCCCACTATTACTTTCTCAGGTGTAACCATGTAACGTGAAAGTCTTTGGTGAAAGTAAGACAATTTTAGGAACCGAGGCAACGCCACCTATACTACTGTAGTGTAGGTGGCGTTGACCGAGGCCGAGGGCCTAACACAGTGTTGCCAAAATTTGCACATTTTCTTATGGGGAATAACAAGTAATTACCGAATTTAAGGGAATGCATATATATTGCACTTCACGCTTGGCCCTCCGCTCGCTACGGGCGCGCAACCAACAAAAACTAAACCCAGGCATACCCAAAATTAAAAAAAAAAATTGTCAGTGAAAATACAAATATTCCTTACTCTATATTCTTCATTTTGAGCATGCCTTGGATTAGTTTGGGACAGTTCTGGATGGTTGCGCCCCCGGAGCGAGCGAAGCGAGCGGAGGGCCATGTATAAAGTGAAATATTTGACGAATATATACTAGGTACAAAGGAATAGTGTAATCCAATGAGCGTCAAACGTTTGGCAACAGTGTGCCATTTTCAACATATCCGTTTCCGCTATTGTGACATTTGACAGTAAAAAGTTGGATATTTACAAGTAAAATTTAATTTTGTTTGATGGGGCTAAGAGTCGCTTTAAATTAGGACCACGGACAAAACGGAGCCCTCCCGTTCTACGCAAATGTCTCCTAGTCGATATTTTCACGCGAGAATCGATTTTCAGGTGTGTATTGTCTATATTTCTAGTGCTTTTGTGAAGTGAAAATATGTGTCAAAACTCGAAATTTTTTTGGTTCAAATGTGGCGCATCCTCCGATTTTTTTGGCTTCAAGTACTCTATAGGATACCCCTTTCTAGTGAAAAAAGAAAATTTGCAAAGTCGATGCAACCTGTGTCACCAGACCCGCAAAAGTGTACTTATCTCGTTCACAGCGGTCTGAATAACAACCAAGCCAGGCAAATGAATGTGTACTTGACATTGCAAATTGGTAAGAAAGAAATGGTCTATATTTCAACAGCCTAAGATCAAAAACAAATACATTAGGTGTGGCAATGTCAACTTCTACAAGACTTGTAGCTCTGCCTATATGTGCATTCCCAATGCAATAATGACCTCCCTAACTTAGGAGGCTCCAGGGATGGTTTCTTTAAAAGTGCTCGACAAACTATCTAGCCCATCACACTCTGTGAGAAATTAAAAACTAGGTTTGCTGAAACTTCCCTCTGTTCATCGTATGCATGGTGATGATTCTTTGACTTAATTCCTGTAAGTTATTTTTAAATAATCTACCTCTGAGCTAGAGAGATGCTAAGGACTCTAGCATTAATCAAACCTTCCAAATACCTTTTCACCACGTCATAGGTTTAATAATAATGTCTAAAATTAAGCGTAATGATTTAAGTCAAATATTCTTTACTCATTCCCCCCCGTTCACAACAATAACAACAATGAATGGGTACGAGAGGTTTAATAATAATACTTCTTGGAAAGATTAACGTGCTTACCCGTCAATAACAGCGCGCTTGCCTTTTTCCAACTAAAACTCCTTTTCTGGCTTACACTTTTCTAAAATTTCTAGAAACTCAAAAATGATCTTTTTTTCTACACTTTATACGACCGGATGAACTTAAACATCAGAATGTTCATGGCATTCTGATCGAATAAATACACATCTGGATACTAGGCTTCTACCCTAAGCGTTTCTTATGTACACTGAATTATCTTACTCCAAAATATATAATATTTAATATCTGATATATTCCGTCGTCCTCTTTTCGTGACAAGTCGCCGGCGTTATTTTAGAAAAGTGTTTCTTATCACTCGACTTATATAATAGCGTTGTAGAAACACCTGGCAAAGCTCGTGGAAAAAAGACCAATTTCTGATACAATCAGTATATGCTATTGATGTAAATGATTTTTTGGCAGTGTATGGATAAATTCGCTTAGAAGCATTCTTTTATGAGTGTCCGACTTTATTCTCTGGTACTCAGCACATCTAGGTTCCTCTAGAACGTACCATTTCATCACTTTCTGATATGATCCAGTTCATGTGCTCATGGATTTTTCAGACTAGATTCGCTTCCAAAATCCGCTTTGATTTACTTCTATAACAGGTTTTAGAGAAGGTGTGACAAAATTCATTTTGTTTCCCATTTAGATGGATTTCACTCACAAGCTATTGCCAGCAATCGCTACCACGCAACAACATCACAATAATTGCCTTTATATGCATAGTTTCAAAATCACGTTTCCCTACTCAAAAGAAGAAAGTTTCTTAATTTTAAGCTCTGTTGTCGATCACACTTAATTAACTTTAATATATACAGGGGCGGATGCACGTAGGTGTCATTTTCTCTTAAAGGATAGCTGCGTCGATACTGCCCCTACCTGTTATTAGGGGGCTCAGCGTTCCCGGCACCTTTTGTCCCCTTTCCATCTCGTAATGGGTATCTAAGGGAATATCTGAAATAATCATGCGAACATTAGATGGTTGCAAAATAATTAATAATATTTGAATACTTACTGGATTCAATAATAGACTTTGAAGGTATGAACGAAGCTACGAAAATGGCGCATATGACTAGAAAAGCGCCAAAGACAAACGGCGGTCCTGGCACAAGCTGAAATAAGAAAACAATTTGTTTTAGATAAGATAATTCGCGTCTACCTACCGCAATTTCGAGCCTTCACGCATGCGTACGTGCTATTTGATATATTTTTGAGAGTTCTTTTTTCGTGATTTTGGGCATTAGCTTGGGTTAGTACCGTTTGGTTACGCTCCCGGAGCGAGCGTAGGGACACGCGTGAAGTGAAATATTAGAACGACAACACCGGGCTACTGCCAAATGTGCAGGTCCGAAGGTCGAAAATTTGCCATAGGTAGATGCGAGTTACAAGATGGCGTCGTCTAAAGAACAAGCGAAAGACGACGCTCCTGAAAAGAATGCGTTTATTTGCTGTAAGAAAGTGGTATTGTCTGCGAGATGTAATGGTTTTCTCTCGTGCAGTAAGATATTGGAAGGAAAGTGATGTTGGGGTTAGCAGAGAGGACCAAAACAACACAACAGAGTTTATTGTTTGTCAAAAAGGTTGCTGGATGAACTGCCTAACAAAAATAGAATCCTGCAGAAAAATTCGAACTTGTGGAAGCAAAAAAAATACGGATGCTACAAAAAAACCACCGTCCCCTTGACCGCAATTGATTGCAGCCACGTTGCCATGTGAAGCCGATGCCTTTGTCGTTGCTGTTCACGTACCAACAGCAACGGATGCTCTGGTAGCAAGGGCCAGCTCTAAATCTAAAAAAGAAGAAGAGGCAAACATCACGATAACCCAACACGAACCGAACTCGAAAATATTGAGAAGCACAAAATAAACAACAATGATGACGGAAATATGTGACATTCCGTTTTGGTCACTAATGGTAACCTGTTGTTAGTGAATTTTTAGGATGCCCCTGGTACTATTCCTGCTTCCGCTCAGAGTACGAAATTTAATTCCAATGTTAAATTCGATTTTATATTTTTCGTGTGACCTTAAAGAATCCGTTTCATTGCTGCGTCGAGAAACGTCGCGATGTAATTTCCTGCGCGCTGACTTCATCTTACGACGCCTGGTTTGTCTCCGTAGGTACGGGTCCTTTGCTAGTCAAGCCTTTCTGTTCGCGTGTAGATTTATTTTAATCTGGTTTAAGCTCAGATATCCTAGCTGGATTTCATCGACAAACCACGTAGAAATGTCCACATCGGCCATTTCGATTCGTTCTCGTTAGTTTTAGTGCCGTAGATGCAGGAATAACTCACCAGGCGAGGATTTTGGCATTGGCTTTGTCTAGTGTAGCCAGCCATTGGGGTACTTGGCGTTTTGTGTCGCGTAGTTCCGGTAAGTTTTCTTTATTACTTGCAGATGTTTTGCGTTTCTCGTGTCTTTATTGTATTGTTGTATTATTTCGGTTTTCATTCATATCGGACTCGATTTAATAGCTTAATTGATCGGCATGACGTCATATTAATTAGAGATTAATTAATGCTTATAAGCTTTTATACTCGGATGGGCATTTTAAGATCCTTTACAGGCGTAGCCAACTATATCAAAATTGGCCTCTCCTATTGGTCGATCCGCATGGTCCTCCGCTCGCTCCGCTCGCTACGAGGGCTCAAGAAAAGGAAACTAACCAGGTGCTAACCCAATACATACCCAAAATCAAGAAAAAAAGCTGTTTAGACATAATCTTAAAAAAAATAAAAAAAGCAACGAGGTTCGAACCCGTGTTTTCCAGGTGAGACCCAACGATCTAAACCTTTACACCACGAGAGCTCTTGCGAGAAATTGATTGCATCACGAAGACATATTGTAATACAAGATGGATCGACCAATAGGAGAGGCCGATTTTGATATAGTCGGCTACGCCTGTAAAGGATCTTTAAACGCCCCGGATGGCATAGGTTTTGTTTATTTCCTGGGCTGCGTGCTTGATTCATTCATCGTTTTCTTTCATTTCGGACTCGATTTAATAGCTTAATTAGTCGGCATCATAGATTGATTAAGGCTTTTGGGCTTTCGTATTTGAACGGAATAGTCATTATTATTTATTCACGGGGTCTTGCGATTAGCCTAATTAATCGTTTTTATTTTATTTCCGACGAAATGTTAAGTAGATTTTCGATAATTAAGTAGTTTAATTTATTTGACCTTTTTGAGGCGGATTAGCCGCGACTGTAAAATTTAAATGTTGAGTATTATGCTGCTTTATCAAAGGCATCTATTGTTTACAGCTATGGGTTGTTACTAATGCCAAAACCCGCTAATATCATGGAATTTATTTTATTACCGAAGTTAGAATTGATGCAATGGGGAATTGTTGTTTCCGCTCGAAGTACGAGATTTAAGCCCGATATTAAATTTGATTTTATATCTTTTTCGCGTGACCTTAAGGAATCCGTTTCATTGGTGCGTCGAGAAACGTCGCGATGTAATTTTCTGCGCGCTGCCTTCATCTTGCGAAGCGCGAGACGACGCCTGGTTTGTCTCCGTAGGCACGGGTCCTTTGCTAGTCAAGCCTTTCTGTTGGCGTGTCGATTTATTTTAATCTGGTTTAAGCTCAGAGATCCTAGTTGGATTTCATCGACAAATCACGTAGAAATTTCGATTCGTTCTCGTTAGTTTTAGCGCCGTAGAAGCAGGAATAACTCGCCAGGCGAGGACTTTGGCATTGGCTTTGTCTAGTGTAGACAGCCATTGTGGTACTTGGCGTTTTGTGTCGCGTAGTTCCGGTAAGTTTTCTTTATTAATTGCAGATGTTTTGCGTTTCTCGTGTCTTTATTAATTGCATTGTTGTATTATTTCGCTTTTCATTCATATCGGACTCGATTTAATAGCTTAATTGATCGGCGTGACGTCATATTAATTAGAGATTAATTATTAATGCTTATAGGCTTTTGTGCTCGAATGGGCATTTTAACATCCTTTACAGGCGTAGCCGACTATATAAAAATCGGCCTCTCCTATTGGTCGATCCGCATGGCCCTCCGCTCGCTTCGCTCGCTACGGGGGCTCAAGAAAAGGAAACTAACCAGGTCCTAACCCAATCTAACCCAAGACGTACCCAAAATAAAGAAAAAAAGCTGTTTAGAAACATAATCTTAAAAAAAATAAAAAAAAGCAACGAGGTTCGAACCCGTGTTTTCCAGGTGAGACCCAACGATCTAAACCTCTACACCACGGGAGCTCTTGCGAGAAATTGATTGCATCACGAAGACATATTGTAATACGAGATGGATCGACCAATAGGAGAAGAAATTGATTGCATCACGAAGACATATTGTAATACGAGATGGATCGACCAATAGGAGAGGCCGATTTTGATATAGTCGGCTACGCCCGCAAAGGATCTTTAAATGCCTCGGATGGCATAGGTTTTGTTTACTTCCTGGGCTACGTGCTTGATTCATTCATCGTTTTCTTTCATTTCGGACTCGATTTAATAGCTTAATTAGTCGACATCAGAGATTGATTAAGGCTTTTGGGCTTTCATATTTGAACGGAATAGTCATTATTATTTATTCACGGGGTCTTGCGATTAGCCTAATTAATCGTTTTTAATTTATTTCCGACGAACTGTTAAGTAGATTATCGATAATTAAGTAGTTTAATTTATTTGACCTTTCTGAGGCGGATTAGCCGCGAATGTAAAATTTAAATGTTGATTATTATGCTGCTTTATCAAAGGCATCTATTATTTACAGGTATAGATTGTTACTAATGCCAAAAACCGCTAATATCATGGACTTTATTTTATTACCGAAGTTAGAATTGATGCAATGGGGAATTGTTGTTTCCGCTCGAAGTACGAGATTTAATTCCGATATTAAATTCGATTTTATATCTTTTTCACGTGACCTTAAGGAATCCGTTTCATTGGTGCGTCGAGAAACGTCGCGATGTAATTTTCTGCGCGCTGACTTCATCTTGCGAAGCGCGAGACGACGCCTGGTTTATCTCCGTAGGTACGGGCCCTTTGCTAGTCAAGCCTTTCTGTTGGCGTGTCCATTTATTTTAATCTGGTTTAAGCTCAGAGATCCTAGTTGGATTTCATCGACAAACCACGTAGAAATTTCGATCCGTTCTCGTTAGTTTTAGTGCCGTAGATGCAGGAATAACTCGCCAGGCGAGGATTTTGGCATTGGCTTTGTCTAGTGTAGGCAGCCATTGTGGTACTTGGCGTTCTGTGTCGCGTAGTTCCGGTAAGTTTTCTTTATTAATTGCAGATGCTTTGCGTTTCTCGTGTCTTTATTAATTGCATTGTTGTATTATTTCGCTTTTCATTCATATCGGACTCGATTTAATAGCTTAATTGATCGGCGTGACGTCATATTAATTAGAGATTAATTAATGCTTATGGGCTTTTACTAAATGAAAAACTTTTGTATTCCATGCAAAAATTTAATCCAAAAGGACGTCTAATCAGCGTAACATAGCGCTTTCGGCCTTAGCCATCATCAGTGTTACCTGCAAAGTGAGTAAAAGAACCACCCATTAGTGGAAACCAACATAGGCTATATTTTTTTCTTTGGGTTGAACAAAGTAAAGTTGCAAATGTCAATGACCTATGGCGAAATAAAAATGAAATTTAATTTTAAGTTTGACTTTTTTGAGCTCTGAATATAAAAATGGCAATTAAAACTGTAAATTGGAGAAAGATGAGTTTATTTTTTTTATGTAATTTTAAGCAGAAGGAAAAGAAAATGGTGGAAGTTTTTTCACTCACTTGTCAGTTGGAACAAGAGGCACAAACTACATCAAAACGACAACGGTCACATCAAAATTTAAAAAATACTCTACATTATAAGAAGGGTTCACATAATTGAAACATTTAACAAATTAAAGACAGACGTGGGGACCACGCTTTAATGGAATGACAAACATGTCTCCGTCGATAAGCTTGACAAGTAAACCGAAGACCGCAGACGCAAAAGGAAATACGTCAACTATTGGCGGTAGTTTTAAATTTTAAAAATTGGTAATGTAAGAGAGAGGAAATGTGTTGAGTAACTAATTTTACAAAATTTTTAACTTAATCTAAAGAAAAAAAAAATACAGCCTATGCTGGTTTCCACTAATGGGTGGTTCTTTTACTCACTTTGCAGGTAACACTGATGATGGCTAAGGCCGAAAGCGCTCTGTTACGCTGATTAGACGTCCTTTTGGGTAAAATTTTTGCATGGAATACAAAAGTTTTTCATTTAGTAAAAGCCTATAAGCATTAATTAATCTCTAATTAATATGACGTCACGCCGATCAATTAAGCTATTAAATCGAGTCCGATATACAAAAGTATTTCATTTAGTACATTTCGTACTACACTCTTCATTTATTGGCTTTTATACTCGGATGGGCATTTTAAAATCCTTTACAGGCATAGCCGACTATATAAAAATCGGCCTCTCCTATTGGTCGATCCGCATGGCCATCCGCTCGCTTCGCTCGCTACGGGGGCTCAAGAAAAGGAAACTAACCAGCTGCTAACCCAATCTAACCCAAGACATACCCAAAATCAAGAAAAAAAGCTGTTTAGAAACATAATTTAAAAAAAAAGCAACGAGGTTCGAACCCGTGCTTTCCAGGTGAGACCCAACGATCTAAACTTCTACACCACGAGAGCTCTTGCGAGAAATTGATTGCATCACGAAGACATATTGTAATACGAGATGGATCGATCAATAGGAGAGGCCGATTTTGATATAGTCGGCTACGCTTGTAAAGGATCTTTAAATGCCTCGGATGGCCTAGGTTTTGTTTATTTCCTGGGCTACGTGCTTGATTCATTCATCGTTTTCTTTCATTTCCGACTCGATTTAA
This sequence comes from Pissodes strobi, assembly GCA_016904865.1. Lineage (NCBI taxonomy): Eukaryota > Metazoa > Arthropoda > Insecta > Coleoptera > Curculionidae > Pissodes > Pissodes strobi. The sequence continues at coordinate 23,285 of JAEQML010059011.1, forward strand.
TAGCTTAATTAGTCGGCATCAGAGATTGACTAAGGCTTTTAGGCTTTCGTATTTGAACGGAATAGTCTTTATTATTTATTCACGGGGTCTTGCGATTAGCCTAATTAATCGTTTTTATTTATTTCCGACGACATGTTAAGTAGATTTTCGTTAAGTAAGTAGTTTAATTTATTTGACCTTTCTGAGGCGGATTAGCCGTGAGTGTAAAATTTAAATGTTGATTATTATGTTGCTTTATCAAAGGCACCTATTGTTTACAGGTATAGGTTGTTACTAATGCCAAAAACCGTTAATATCATGGAATTTATTTTATTACCGAAGTTAGAATTGATGCAATGGGGAATTGTTGTTTCCGCTCGAAGCACGAGATTTAATTCCGATATTAAATTCGATTTTATATCTTTTTCGCGTGACCTTAAAGAATCCGTTTCATTGGTGCGTCGAGAAACATCGCGATGTAATTTCCTGCGCGCTGACTTCATCATAAGAAGCGCGAGACGACGCCTGGTTTGTCTCCGTAGGTACGGGCCCTTTGCTAGTCAAGCCTTTCTGTTGGCGTGTCCATTTATTTTAATCTGGTTCAAGCTCAGAGATCCTAGTTGGATTTCATCGACAAACCACGTAGAAATTTCCGCATCGGCCATTTCGATTCGTTCTCGTTGGTTTTAGTGCCGTAGATGCAGGAATAACTCGCCAGTAGAGGATTTTGGCATTGGCTTTGTCTAGTGTAGGCAGCCATTGTGGTACTTGGCGTTTTGTGTCGCGTAGTTCCGGTAAGTTTTCTTTATTAATTGCAGATGTTTTGGGTTTCTCGTGTCTTTATTAATTGAATTGTTGTATTATTTCGCTTTATTCATATCGGACTCGATTTAATAGTTTAATTGATCGGCGTGACGTCATATTAATTAGAGATTAATATGCTTATAGGCTTTTATGCTCGGATGGGCATTTTAAGATCCTTTACAGGCGTAGCCGACTATATCAAAATCGGCCTCTCCTATTGGTCGATCCGCATGGCCCTCTGCTCGCTTCGCTCGCTACGGGGGCTCAAGAAAAGGAAACTAACCATGTGCTAACCCAAGACGTACCCAAAATCAAGAAAAAAAAGCTGTTTAGAAACATAATCTTAAAAAAAAATAAAAAAAGCAACGAGGTTCGAACTCGTGTTTTCCAGGTGAGACCCAACAATCTAAACCTCTACACCACGAGAGCTCTTGCGAGAAATTGATTGCATCACGAAGACATATTGTAATACGAGATGGATCGACCAATAGGAGAGGCCGATTTTGATATAGTCGGCTACGCCTGTAAAGGATCTTTAAATGCCTCGGATGGCATAGGTTTTGTTTATTTCCTGGGCTGCGTGCTTGATTCATTCATCGTTTTCTTTCATTTCGGACTCGATTTAATAGCATAATTAGTCGGCATCAGAGATTGATTAAGGCTTTTGGGATTTCGTATTTGAACGGAATAGTCATTATTATTTATTCACGGGGTCTTGCGATTAGCCAAATTAATCGTTTTTATTTTATTTCCGACGAAATGTTAAGTAGATTTCCGATAATTAAGTAGTTTAATTTATTTGACCTTTCTGAGGCGGATTAGCCGCGAATATAAAATTTAAATGTTGACTATTATGCTGCTTTATCAAAGGCATCTATTGTTTACAGCTATAGGTTGTTACTAATGCCAAAAACCGCTAATATCATGGAATTTATTTTATTACCGAAGTTAGAATTGATGCAATGGGGAATTGTTGTTTCCGCTCGAAGTACGAGATTTAATTCCGATATTAAATTCAATTTTATATCTTTTTCGCGTGACCCTAAAAGGAATCCGTTTCATTGGTGCGTCGAGAAACGTCGCGTTGTAATTTCCTGCGCGCTGACTTCATCTTACGAAGCGCGAGACGACGCCCGGTTTGTCTCCGTAGGTACGGGTCTTTTGCTAGTCAAGTTGGCGTGTCGACTTATTTTAATTTGGTTTAAGCTCAGAGATCCTAGTTGGATTTCATCGACAAACCACGTAGAAATTTCCGCAACGGCCATTTCGATTCGTTCTCGTTAGTTGTAGATGCAGGAATAACTCGCCAGGCGAGGATTTTGGCATTGGCTTTGTCTAGTGTTGGCAGCCATTGTGGTACTTGGCGTTTTGTGTCGCGTAGTTTCGGTAAGTTTTCTTTATTAATTGCAGATGTTTTGCGTTTCTCGTGTCTTTATTAATTGCATTGTTGTATTATTTCGCTTTTCATTCATATCGGACTCGATTTAATAGCTTAATTGATCGGCGTGACGTCATATTACTTAGAGATTAATTAATGCTTATAGGCTTTTATGCTCGGATGGGCATTTTAATTAAGATCCTTTACAGGCGTAGCCGACTAGGTATATCAAAATCGGCCTTTCCTATTGGTCGATCCGCATGGCCCTCCGCTCGCTTCGCTCGCTACGGGGGCTCAAGAAATGGAAACTAACAGGTGCTAACCCAATCTAACCTAAGACATACCCAAAATCATGAAAAAAGCTGTTTAGAAACATAATCTTAAAAAAATAATAAAAAAGCAACGAGGTTCGAACCCGTGTTTTCCAGGCGAGATCCAACGATCTAAACCTCTACACCACGAGAGCTCTTGCGAGAAATTGATTGGATCACGAAGACATATTGTAATACGAGATGGATTGACCAATGGGAGAGGCCGATTTTGATATAGTCGGCTACGCCTGTAAAGGATCTTTAAATGCTTCGGATGGCATAGGCTTTGTTTATTTCCTGGGCTGCGTGCTTGATTCATTCATCGTTTTCTTTCATTTCGGACTCGATTTAATAGCTTAATTAGTCGGCATCAGAGATTGATTAAGGCTTTCGGGCTTTCGTATTTGAACGGAATAGTCATTATTATTTATTCACGGGGTCTTGCGATTAGCCTAATTAATCGTTTTTATTTTATTTCCGACGAAATGTTAAGTAGATTTTCGATAATTAAGTAGTTTAATTTATTTGACCTTTCTGAGGCGGAGTGTAAAATTTAAATGTTGATTATTATGTTGCTTTATCAAAGGCACCTATTGTTTACAGGTATAGGTTGTTACTAATGCCAAAAACCGTTAATATCATGGAATTTATTTTATTACCGAAGTTAGAATTGATGCAATGGGGAATTGTTGTTTCCGCTCGAAGCACGAGATTTAATTCCGATTTTAAATTCGATTTTATATCTTTTTCGCGTCATCTTAAGGAATTCGTTTCATTGGTGCGTCGAGAAACGTCGCGATGTAATTTCCTGCGCGCTGACGTCATCTTACGTAGCGCGAGACGACGCCTGGTTTGTCTCCGTAGGTACAGGTCTGGTAGAAATTTATTAATTGCAGATGTTTTGCCTTTGTCGTGTCTTTATTAATTGCATTGTTGTATTATTTCGCTTTTCATTCATATCGGACTCGATTTAATAGCTTAATTGATCGGCGTGCTTATAGGCTTTTATTCTCTGATGGAATAGGTTTTGTTTGTTTCCTGGGCTTCGCACTTGATTCATTAATCGTTTTCTTTCATTTCGGACTCGATTTAATAGTTTAATTAGTCGGCATCAGCGATTGATTAAGGCTTTTGGGCTTTCATATTTGAACGGAATAGTCATTATTATTTATTCACGGGGTCTTGCGATTAGCCTAAGTAATCGTTTTTATTTATTTCCGGCGAAATATAGGGTAGATTTTCGATAATTTAGTAGTTTAATTTATTTGATCTTTCCGTAGCGGTTTAGCAGCGAGTGTAAAATTTAACCATTGATTTCTATGTTGCTTTATCCAAGGCATTTATTGTCTACAGCAATAATTCCAATTAAGGCTAAACGGCTAATTTCATGGAGTTTATTCTGTTACCGAAGTTAGAATTGATGCAATGGGGAATTATTGTTTTCATCTTTAATTTTAATAATTAATCTTGCAATTCCCCTAAAAAGGGGAAAACACTATCTCTTTAATCTGAAATTTGAAACTCTCCTAAATTATTCTTTTGAACGAAGCGTATATAATAGCAATCGGTTCACATATTATTGTGACTCGTTACTAGGAAATATTTCCATTCCTAAGGTCTTCCCACCTGGCTGGGATACTGAAGTTCTCCCATCCAATTAGAAATTTTGGAACTTTGTAGTACACTTAACCGGCTGTACTTGCCGGACGTTTGAAGTTCGTCCACCTGTTTCGATTGATGGATGTTTTGGTTTTAGATTTAAATTGCTGGTTTTTTTGCCGCTTTTAAGTTAGCACCTTTACCCGTGTAGTACTTGTGCCCACCTTATCTCTGCGGTTTACGTGATCACGATCCCGCGCGGTAGACCAAACTCAAATTTTTTTATTTGCCCCTATTTCTCTCTCGGGTTCTTAGGCACGTAAGTGGTGCCCATTAAGTTGTCACTTAAATATACATGGTTTTGGATCAACCACTGACACACCTTATATTATTGTTGTCGCCATTTTGGGTAACATATGGAAATTTTGCAGGGACCGTGTGGTCTCCCTGAGGAAGAATCTGACGTCCTGGCTAGTGTCGTCTATTCAGAGTTTTAGCCAGTGACAATACCCATTCACACCGGTACCCAGGCTGGGGGGAGCAGGATGTTCCAGTGGGACCATTGTTATCTGTGTCTGCAATAACTTATAGTTTTGTGCAACTCGTCCTTGGCTTCAATTAATTCGGAATTGACCTTCTTCATGTTGTCAGATCAGCTGCCAATCTAATTTCACGATCCTCCAGCTCAACAATGTGATCAGGCAGAATCTTATTGCGCTTAATCAGCCCGACAATCTTCCTGTTCACACCAGCGACCTCGTTCTTATAACCATTTATCTTGGCTAGATAGTCATGCTCAGTACTGTACACTTTGTCCTCGAAGTCCTGAGTTCCTCGCTTCATTCCTTTTATGTGGGCATTCTTTTCATGAATTTCTCTAATAAGTTTATCCATTTCAAGTTTCATTTATTCAGGGTTATGACTTTGGACTCCAATTTCTCGATTTGTAACTCTTTCATTTTGTTCTCATTTTTCTCATATTTAAATTATTACTGTTTGAGAAAAATGTATCGATAACACTTTAAATTATTAGAAATTTCGAATACGGACATACGCATGAAAACTATTAGAAACATAAACATTTAAAATGTCTTACCTGAGAATACGTTTCAAATATTTGGGTGGAATGCGTCGCGTTTTGATTGTCTCCCTCATTCAAATCAACGTGGAACATGTAGAAGATAATTCCAAACATAGCGGGACCCAAACCGTTACAAAGACCACGCATGCCGGTTACCATACCTAAAATCAAATCATTATCATAAGGCTGCTTGCACTGCATTGGTAGTAATTTAACAATTACCTTGAACAACCCCTTGTCTATCGGCGGTACTGTGAAGCGACACGAAAGCGGATATGGCCGGGTACGTGATGGAACCGATAGACGCCAAAATTCCGGCGCCCCACATCATCCAAGTCGTAGTACCGAAACCGTACCACAAGAGCTGAAGCATCTCGAAGAGCAGTCCCAGCATTATGGTGTGTTTGGCTCCGAGACTTTTTATTAGAATACCTGAAACGGTTTATAAGTAGGCTTGGGTAATTAAAATTAAATCATAAAGTTTAAGTAACAGGAGTATTTGGTAAAGTTCTTGCTGGTGCCCAACGTGGGGCTCGATTTTTGTTATAATAACACTCATGCGTGTGACCCGATTTTGTTAATTGATTGATTTCAGAAATACCTCAAGAATAGGGTCAATGTGTGTTGAGTAGTTGTTTTTCAACCTTCAATTATTTAAAATAGATGGTGACAGTACGGGCACATTAACATCAATAACTTTCCTTCTATCTTTAATCTCTTTGTTGTCTTTATTTAATATTTCTGTATCTTTTTAGCTTTACAATCATGAATCCAAGGTACTAGTGTCGGTAGTCATTGTGG